>CANUEX010002832.1:0-11389 GCA_948099535.1 Jatropha multifida
ATCAAGTCATAACCAATTAACCAAATTCTCCAATTTGATTTCATAATCCAATACTAAACCATAGTCAACTCAATTACCACATTCAAACTTTCACTTAAGCCTTAGATCATATAACAAGTATAATTAAGTAGTAATTCTCAATTAAGTTCAAGTAATCATGATACATACTTTATTTGTTTCTCTTTAATGTTTCTATGAGATTTTAGAAAGGAAACCACATCAAAAATACATTAGGTATGCGTTTAGAGTTTTTAGGCAACATTAGAAGGTCAAAAACACAAAGTAGCATAGTGAGAGTCAAGAGAGTCCATAGCCAGGTCGTGTTCTCTGTCGTGGCCGTGTCAGCAGGCCACATCTCACAAGTCAGAAGACTACATGGCCTGGGCATGTCAGGCAACACAGCCGTGTAATCAGTGTTTCCAGTTATGAGATTTCACTCTTTTAAAGCCTCTAAACATGCCAAATCAATTTGTCCTCATAAGAATTAAATATTAACAAATAAAACTACATTCAAGTATACTAAATAAGAGTAAAAGAGCTCAAAGGAAACTAATGTGACATTCATAACACTAACTTCAATTAATACAACCAAATTCATAAAATCCCCCCAAAATATACTCATGATCACAAAAACACAAACATCACTCAAAGAAATCAAAGTAGGCATATACTTGTAGAGCACTAACCTCAAACTACATAATAGCAAACCAAACATCGTAATTATGCCTTCCCTTTGTCCTTATCAACCTTAGAAGGTTCACCCTTCTATATGGGCATGAAAAGCAAAAACAAAACATAGACATCAACCATTAGGGATTTGAATTCTCTTAACAATAATGACTCCAATAACATAATCAAATTAGAGAACAACATACGGATTGCAAAACAGAAACTTACCTTGATCACGGAATGCCTTCTGTGGTCACAGCCTAATTGCATCTTAATCTTCTAACTTCAATCACTATTCTAATGTTACTAACTCTCAATTTTCATATGACTGTAGATTCCAATGGTCAAAATCACAGGAATAGAAGAAGACCCATCTTTCTCTTTTTTTTTTTTTTCTTGTGTGTGTGTGTGTGCGAGAGGAGGGCAGCACTCTCTTTTCAAAAGAGGGTGTTGGCCACTCTTTTTAATTTTAGGTTAAAATATATATTTTCTTTTTTTTTTCTTTCTTTTAAGAAAACACAAAATGGCCCATAATTAAATAAGCCCACTTATTTTAAAACCCATTTAATAAAATACCCATAAATGAAATAACATTGATACAATTAAAACTATACTTTAACAAATAATTCCTTAAATAATAAATGAGTAACAATAAATCTTATTTAAAAATCAATTCCTAATAATTGACAACAAATACCAAATTAATTATTTTAATACCCAAATCAAATCAATTTAGGAAAAAAAATATTTTAAAATCAATTTAACACCATTCTCTCACTCAATTCCAAATAGGTGCAACCAGAACCGTATCACGTTAAATTCTATAACTAGGCTTCCTAAGGCACAACTTTCCAATTTGCAATCCAAACTCCATTAAATGCACAAATAATCAAACACATAACATGTAATGTATGAATCACAGTCTAGACAAAATAATTATGAAAATAACTTATTTAAATTGAAATTCATATCAATACCCCAATTTGGTACCAATTAGCAATCCAGTAGTCATTATTCATAATTCCAGAAATCAGGGCGTTACAAGAACTATCCCACTCACGATTTGGAAACGGCAGCCATCATCTTTGCATTGAAGATATAGAGACATTATTTATATGGTGTATCATGTGAGATCCATACTGATCATAAAAGTTTGAAATATATTTTTTATCAGAGAGATCTCAATTTAAGACAAAGACGTTGGATGGAATTTCTCAAGGATTATGACTGTACCATTCAGTATCATGCTGGAAAAGCTAATGTAGTTGCAGATGCTCTAAGTCAAAAGTCTATCGGAAGCTTAAGTCATATTGCAACAGATAGGAAACCATTAGTTTGAGAACTTAATAAGATGCTCGATGGGAATCTTGTATTGGAAATCCTTACTTTGGGTGCTCTAATAGCTCATTTCAATGTGAGACCATGTCGTTTGAAAGGATCAAAGCCGCACAAAGTAGAGACCTGCAATTTCAGAGAATTATGCAAGAAGTGACTACCGGTGGGTCGGGAAATTTTGTGATAGATGATGATGGGGTACTCAGAAATGGTACTCGTTTATGTGTGCCAGATGTTGACGACCTTAGGAAGGAAATTCTGGATGAAGCCCACTATGTCACTTACAGTGTGCATCCTGGTACTACTAAGATGTATCGAAATTTGAAATATCATTATTGGTGGGCAAGAATGAAGAAAGATGTTGAAGAATTTGTATCAAAATGTCTTACTTGTCAATGGGTAAAAGCAAGTCATCACAAACCTTATGGATTGCTACAACGACTGTCGATACCAGAATGGAAGTGCGAAAGAATTACCATGGATTTTGTGGTAGGATTACCAAAAACACCGGGAGGTTATGATTCTATCTGGGTAATAGTGGATCGACTCACTAATTCTGCCCATTTTCTGCCTGTAAGAACCTCTTATAATGTTGATAGGCTGGCGAGACTGTACATCAAAGAGATAGTTTATCTTCATGGGATTCCAGTTTCCATCATTTCTGATAGAGGAACATAGTTCACTTCTAAGTTCTTGCGATCATTGCAGAAAGCCTTAGGAATAGGCTTGATTTTAGTATGGCTTTTCATCTGCAAACTGATGGATAGTCTAAGAGAACTATCCAGACATTGGAGGACATGCTTTGAATGTGCATTTTGGATTTTGGAGGACATTAGGATTCACACCTACCATTAGTAGAGTTGGCATATAATAACAGTTATCAAGCAAGCATTGATATGGCGCCTTATGAAGCATTTTATGGTAAGAAGTGTAGATCTCCTATTTGTTGGGAGAAAGTAGGGGATGAAGAGTTAGGGGACCCGAATTGATTCAGGCCACATCTGAAAAGGTGCCTATAATTTAAGATAGAATTAAAATAGCTTTTGATAGGCAAAAGAGCTATGCGGATCCTAAGCATAAGGAAGTGACATTTCAAGAAGGAGATATGGTCTTTCTAAAAGTATCTCCTATGAAAGAAGTCATTCGCTTTGGTAAAAAGGGGAAGCTAGCCCCTAGATATATTAGACCGTATCCAATAGTTGCCAAGATTGGGGAAGTAGCATACCAATTGGATTTGCCTAATGAGTTCTCTCATGTACATCCGATTTTCCACATATCAATATTGGGGGAAGTATATTTCTGATTCGTCTCACATGTTGGAGCCATAAGAAGTCCAAGTCAGTAAGGACTTGACTTACTAAGAGGTACCAGTTAAGATTCTCGATTTTCAAATTCGTAAACTGCGGTCTAAAGAGATTCCTATGGTTAAAGTGTTATGGAGAAACCTTTCTATCGAGGATTGCATGTGGGAGGTGGCGGCTGAAATGCAGGAGAGATACCCCTATCTTTTTCATTCTGAGTGAGAGTTTTTGTATTGTTGGTACTTAGATTGACTTATCCTTGTTTCATTGATTATGATCTTTTCTTGACATTCTATATTTGTGTTGTCTGTTATATTGTCCTATCTTATTATTTCTAAAATTCGAGAATAAACTTTTATAAGGAGGGGAGAATTGAAATACCCGAAAATTCTAATTTCAAAAATTTTTCATTTAAATTTTATAAGGGGGGGAGAATTTAAATACTCGGAATTGAACTAATAAAATTGTGCCACGTAATATTTCTCTGAACCGAAAATCAACTTGATTTGTCCAACTTGATTAGTATTTTAATGGTTGATTTTATTATTTTTTATGAATGGTTAATTTATTGGTTTTTAGTATCTTTGTGGTTGATTGATTAATTGATTATGGGCTATGATTTATTTTGGCTTGGATGATGTTTGATGCGGTGATGAATTTAACTAAGGGATTTTTACTGGTTAAAGATTATTATAAGATTTAAATTAATTATGAGAATTAATTAAAATAAATTGATTAAGAAATTTTAATTAATGAAGGGTCTTAATAAATATTAAATTGGTGGAAAATTTTGAATTATTATATTTTAATTATCGATTAATTATAGGAGCCGTATAATTAAAATTGGAGGATCTAATTAATTAGATTAAATTATATTGATGATGGATTTTATTAGGTTTATAAATATTATTGATGGATTTATTGTTAAGGTTTTAGTATATTAAAATTATGTTGATGGGTAATTGGTGAATTTGAGCAAATTAGTTGTAGAAACAAATACTATAAATATGTACGTATATACTGTAGATTAGGCTTAAATACTAAACACTGGATTTAAGTTAATAAATGATTGAAATTAATAGATTTTAGTTAATTAGAATTGAATTGGTGAGTTTTAGTTAATTAAGATTAATTGGAGAATTAGTTGAATTATTAAGGTTTGATTAAATAAAATAATTGTGGTAATTGAGTTGATGAAATTAAATTAATTTGAATTAGAGAAGGATTATAAAATTATTCTATTAATTAGAATATGGATTATTAAATATTAATTCAGGTACTAGATTTTATTAAATTAAAGTAATTTAGGTTATTAAATAAATATAGTTAAAGAATTTTATGGTATTTACTATAGATGTAAAAATGAATTCTTGGTAAGGAGGACTAATATATAGTATGGATTAAATGGTTGAATTGTTGGTATATTTTATTTGAATTAAAGGATTAAAATTAGACCATAAAAGAGAATGAATTGTGTTGTTAAGAAAAATTATTATTGTTGATGTTACTCTATAATTAGAACTATGGATGTATTTGAGGGTATCAGAATTAAGGTATTAAGCGATCAAATATAGGAATATATATTTTTATGGTTGTTCAGGATAACAAAAAGTAAATAAATTTATATAGCTAATGAGTATATGGAGACTATAATTGAATTAAGTAAAAAAAATTATTGATGGAAGAATAATATTTAGAGTTAGAATAGTATTGTATGAATTCTAATAGTGGTAAAATTAAATTATTCTGAAGATTATAACAAGAAGTTAAATTAATTGATATTAGCAGGTGGATAGTGTAGAGTCTATATTAGTTCTGACAGTTAGGTTAGGATATAATTAATTAGATTAATTCTCTATTTATTTTTCTTTGATCAACTGTCTCATGAATTCTTTTCTATATTCTTAAATTCTTAGATCATCCGAGATCATTTACTGTTCCTCCAAATCAGAATCAAAACTAGGATTTAGATAATCTACTAGCACTGTGAGTAATAATATATAATGCATGTCAAATTCATGAATGCATAACTTATTTTAAATCTTGCATTTATTTATTTTGACGTACTTAAATGCCTATATATATTTATATACATATGGATGTGCATTAATAAACTCTGTGAACGATTTTTATATTTAATGTGATGTGATTATTGTGTGGGAGTTGGGATGACGTGAATTACCTGGGGTTGAGAGCACGGACATGGTGAGAATGTCGTCAGTGGGTCGTAAGCGGTGGGAGTGGCATCCCCCTTATGCACTATGGATTATGACACATGTTATGGAAAAATATTTTTATAAATAAAATTATTTTATGAAAAATGTTTTTATCTGATTATGCGCGAATGGGGGTGGGCTCTCTAGGTGCACAAGTCACAGGACTATGGGATTATATGATATGATATGATAGGTATTAAAGCATGCTTAGAGAGAGCATAGTCCTATTAAGGTGATTTCACTGACTAACGATCACTTGATGTGCATTATGGATGCTATGATTGACATTGTGTGACTGATGAGTGCTCAATTAGGAGAGTTTAGGGTTATTGTGCTTGACTGCTTGGGTTATGTATTATGTATTATTATTCACTGGGTTGCAAAACTCACTCCCTCCTCCCCCTTTCCCAACCTTTCAGGAAGTAAGAGATTCTCACCAGGACGGTTAAATCTCTGTAATCTTTTCTACAAGCCTATAAAAGTATATTTTTGAATTTACATAGTTATTTAAATAATATATTGCTACTTTAAGTGATTCTCTATTTCCAGATGTTTTTGGACTCCAGTTATAGGTTGTGTGTATTTTGAATGGTATATTTTATGGTGATCTATTATGTAAGTTATGATTTTTAATTATATATTTAGGTGCTTGTATGACCAGTAGCCTTGATATGATTGATATATATTTTTATCGGGCTCGAAACTATGATGATTAATTAAGAGAATTATTATTGGATTGAGGTTATGTGGTTACTGAACTCATACGAATAACTTTAATTGAGCTCACTATTAATAGAGAACAAATAGACTCGTGTGGATCTTACAGTTCGGGCTTACTAAAGGCCTCGAGGGCCTTAAGCTTACCTAGGTCCTATTGTCAGTCTGATCCATAGTTTTGAGTCGTGACAAATTCGAACATCCAAAATAGGGTGATCAGCATAAAAAAATTCAAAACAGACGACTAGCGCCAAAACATTCAAAACAGGCAGCCATTGTAATACTCTAAGCCAAAGATTTAATGCAATACTCCGAAATAGGCATTCAGTGCAATCACTCAGAATAGGCATCCAGTGCAATCAAAGACAAGGCAATCAATGCAAGCTCAAAACAAGGCAATCAGCGCCACGATGTTCAATATAGGCAGTCAGTGCAAATTTAGACCGCGCAATCAGTGCAATCAAAGACAAGGTGATCAGCACCAAAATATTTAAGGCAATCAGCCCCAAAGCAATTCAAAATAGGGAAGATCGGCGCCAAAGTAATTCAAAACATGCAATCAATGCAAGCTCAGAATAGAGTGATTAGTGCCAAAACACTCAAAACAAGCATCTAGTGCATCAAACAGGCAACTTAGTGCAAAGTTCATTCTAAGTTCAAGCATTCAGTGCAAATAAGATAATGTAGGCGAAGCAGATTCACAAGAGTGAGATTCAATATTTTCACTAATAATAATAGAGTCAGGACTTCACAAAAGAAGATTGCTGCTACTAGAGTAGCATCAGCCCAAAATGTACTACAAAAGGTTAGTCCCTAGACTACCTAAGACTAAATCAATGGCTTATCCCAAAAAGAGCGGGCAAAAGTAAAAGCCCATGAGCTCAGTAGCTCCTAAGGTCATCCCGCAGCATCTGGACTTTGTCTTACGGGAAGCTCTCACCAATCAGGGCCTCAACCAATGCCCCTTGAAGCTGACCTACTCGGAATTTAGTCCCCTTGTACCAACCAAGAGGAGGTTGCACAGCAAACCATATCACGAAGCTAAAAAAAAGAAGAAAAAAAAGAGTGAGTGCGATATAATGCAAATGTAGAGGCTCATTCTCTAGTTAGAGCCTGTAACACCCACCGCCCAATCCTGGAGAACCAGACGGCGGATGCCACATTCGGTGCCAGAGCACCGTCTTATGTCACCAAATAAACTCGAATTGTATATTAGAAGTGAATAAGTTGTTCCAGGGAGGCGAGCAATATTTTAATAACTTTTTTTTAAAAAAAATAAATGAATAAAAGCTTAGAAAAAATCCTACATAAATTTCGCAAGAGTTCCCCCCCAAAAAATATACTTGCCTCATAAGGAAAAACAAAGCACTTCCAATATCGACCTCCAAACCTCGACTCCAAATTATTTCAACGATCACGCAGCACTTCTAGAGATTATAATAATTCTATTAACAACCTAGGTAATATTTCACCATTCAAGATAACTAAATATGTCATCATTCATACACCAAATAAATAATTAAATAATAATACTAAATCGGCCACCGATTTCACTAAAAATTTATTCAAATACTTACAACCTTAATATCATTCACAAGAGTCTATACATGCCATGATTTACATTAATATACAAGTCCTACCCAAAATGCTAAATCTACTCTGATGCCCTCTTCTGGTCCCGACAGGTGCCCTTCGCTCCTAACCTGCGGGTGATAAAAATCAACGCGCTGAGTGAAAGACTAGTGGTGCTAAATATTTATAAATTTAAAATATCCAAAGAACACCAAATAAATAATTTCAAACAATACATTTTTTTTAAACACCGAAATCGTATTAATTAAATCCAAATATTTGAAAGATCACAAGAAATTCACACTTAAAAATTTATACCAACTCAAAATAAATAAGAAAATATTGTAAATGCCAATATATTTTCCAGTTTCAATTTAATAAATTAAAATTTCCATTTTCATTTTATCTAAAGCTCATTCCGATACCAAAAGAATGTAAGTAGAATCGATCGTGGCCTGTGAGAGAGCCACCCATCAATCACATAATCATGGCCTGTGAAAGCGCCACCCACCAATTACATAATCGTGGCCTGAGGCCACTGTGGTCTATACAAGCACCACAATAATAAGCGCGTCCGCCTATTTATAAGGGCTGATAACCCTAGCATATGATCATAGCTCCACCAATAATACGGGCTGATAACCCAAGCATGCTCATATATCACAACAATCTCATCATACCACATGTCAATCACGTATGGTAGAGCTTAGAATAATTTAATTCTTCCATAAATAATATCATTTCTCCTTCACCATTCCCTATTTAATTCATTTAAGAATTAACATTTATTATTTCAAAAATTCCTTTATTAACAAATTGTACAACATCCATCAAAATCAATTCATGTTTCAAATAAAAGCCTTTCTTTTATAATACCACCTTAAAAAGTACTAATTTCCAACTTAACCACCTCTCAAATCATTAAATTCATTTTTCAAAACCATTAACCATGGAACTCAATTTATCCTTTCCAAAACCTTCTTTAAGTCATGAGAAATACTTAAACATTAGAATTCAAATTCAAGCTTAAAACCACTGCCAAGTTACTTATTCTTAATCTCATTTAAATCAAAATCAAGCTTACAAAAAAATTAAAGGAATCAATATGTCCTTCATCTTGACATATTTCGGCCACTCCTCAAAATCAAGGGGGAAAATGATTTCTTTCCAAATTCATTTCATAAATCGCAAGAAAATACGATTCAAAACTCATTTACAATCATAGGAAATCAAAAACAACAACAAAAATCACTGTCCTTCCTTAGAGGAAGGTTCGGCCATTTAAGAGGGGAGAGGGAGAAGAAGTTCCTCTTCCCATTCAAGCATTTACATATGCTTAAAAATCATATAAAATCATATTAAAACATCCAAAACATCAATTCCCAACACAATTCACAAATTTATCAAAAGTCATTCAAAATCTCAAAATTTACAACTTAAAGAAAATGAAAGAGAAATTGAAATAGTAAAGCACTAACCTCTCAAACAAGCTTAAAGGAGCTTAAAGAAGCTTAAAATCTCTATTCTTGGACCTTCTCCTTGCCTTTACTAGAGGGTTCTCCAACCTCTTCAAAGTAGGAGAAAAAGATATTAAACCCAAAATTACTCATAAAAAAATGAAAAAGCATGATTTAGTGCATAGATTCCATAGCTAATCCTAGAATTATACTTAATAAATCACAAAACCCAAAAGTTACAACTTACCTCCTTTAATGGCAACTTCTAATCCAAGGCTTAAGAACTCCAAATTCAACCTTCTATTGATTAATTACTATGGTTTAATCAAAATTCTATGATTTAATTAGGTTATTTGGTAGTGATTTGTGGTGGAAAAATGAAAGAAAATGGAGAAGAAGGAGAGCTTGAAGTTGGCGTGGAAGATGGAGAGAGAAGGTGTTGATGGGTTAAGCAGCAAAGTCAAACTTTGCTTCCTTGGTTTATGCTAAATCAATGGCCATGATCAAGTCTTAGGTAATCTCATTCAATGACTCCAAATATTCCTTAAATAATTCATTTCCAAATATTATTTAACTCCTTAATTTAATTAAATTAACTCCTCAAAAATAATTCACCATTTATTCCTTAATATATCACAATAAAAATAATATTCCCTAGTTGCCGCAATTCTCCAAAAATATTCTTAAAATATTCCCTACCCACCTAAATCATGCAAACATGCTCCAAAAATATTAATTATAATATTAGACACATGTGGTAATTTTTTCGAACTGAAATAATACCAAGTCCCGGACTGATGGTACTATTCACAGACCGGTAAGCACTATTACCGATACCGAAAAAAGACTTTGAAAAATGGGCCATTACAGAGCCTCCTACACCTATGCGCATTTTAAAGAGTGGGATAATCCCCCTCAAGGATTGATACAATTTTATTCTAATTAATGGACTGTGGTTTCACTCTTTAAAAAAAATATGATTAATTAATATAACTAATTACATAATTATTTTTATATATATTATAGTAGTTAATTAGACAAACATTAATCTATTTATTTACCACCAAATTCATCAATTAATAAACATATATTCTAAATAATCAATATAAAGTAATTAATTTATTATTATCAATTATATATGGCCAATAAAACTGGATTTCAAGTAGAATTTGGTGCATTATAAAATTACATCTACATATATTTATGCCTTTAACTTATGTCACTTCAAAAAAAAGTCAAAAAGAAAATAAAATGAATAAGCTACAAATAACAAGAGAAAAGAGAATATTCATGATAGGAAATGAATGATGAGAAAAATAGCTTATAAAAGAAACAAAACACCATCTCTCTTTGGTAAGAAATTCCCACAAGTAATTAGATCTACAAAGCTCTACACATTTCTCATTGATGTTTCCTTCATTTGGAACTGAACTATTAAGCCATCTCTTTACATTACAATGTATCTATTTTGATCTTAATAAAAAAAGGTGAAAGGGAAAGATTGAAATTTTTACAAATGAAAGAAGAGATTGAGATTGTTGTGGACAATCATGAGAGAGATATCATTTGGTTCAAAACAAATTTCGAGGAATTTGAATTTGAGTCTGAAACCATAATTATTAAATTCTTGGAAAGTTCTCAACAAGAAGAGAAGCTATGCACAGTTCCACAACCTTATTTTTGTTATAAATAATATTAGCAATATCCCTGAGCTATGCATGGTTAAAAAATTAAAAAAAGTAAAATTGAGAGAATATATATATAATTTATATATTCTTAAATAAAAATTTTTTTATTATTGTCACGACCCAAAATCGTGGATCTGACCAGCACTAGGACCTAGGTAAGCTTAAGGCTCATGAGCCCCATAGTAAGCCTAAACCATAAAAATCCATTTTTATTATCATTTGATTGACGGAATAGTAAGCTCATATTATGACATTATTCATAATACAATCAGAGTTAATAGTTCTGACTCAGCCTTAGTATTAAATACTGTTCGCAGCTCGGGCCCATATCCATTTAATAAAAATATATTTTCATGTAAATATTTATTTGTCATAATATGATCAAACTATTCCTATCATGTAGTCTCCAAATATTCAAAAAGAACACTCCACAA
>CANUEX010002842.1:0-42405 GCA_948099535.1 Jatropha multifida
ATATTGTTGGTCCATAAGACTCTGCTTCCTTCTTCGCAGAGGATTGATCATGTTAGTATAACTCTCTGTTAATATTTGGAATACTCCGCATATTTTATTTTACTCCGCAGTTAGGATGCTTAAATAAATATTGGTTTGTAATACAATTATCATGTGATTTTAAATAAATTGTGGAGTGTAAATGACTATCTGGAAGACTGTATGATAGGAACAGTTTGAACATATTATGGCAAATAAATATTTGTATGAGAAAATATTTTTATTATATGGATATGGGCCCGAGCTGCGAATAATATGTATTACTAATGCTGGGTCAGAATTATTAACTCTGATAGTCTTATGAAAAAAAAAAATGTCATAATATGGGCTTACTATTCCTATAGTCAAATGATAATAGGGATGGATTGTGATAGTTTAGGCTTACTACGGGCCTCGGGTGCCTTAAGCTTACCTAGGTCCTAGTGCAGGTCGGACCCACGGTTTTGGGTCGTGACATTATATATATGTATTTATTTAAAAATAATGTATATAAATATATCTAATCAATTAATAAAAATATAATTTTTTAATTAGCTATGATTAAGTTTATTGTAGAAAATTTTAAATTTTATTAAGAGCACTATTAGAATATCATTATTCCCCCTCTTATTCTCCCATCTATATATAATACTAGTCTTTTATATGATGTGCGTTGCATGTTGGTTATGCTCATTATATACTCATTTTTTTATCTATATAATATTAAAGTATAAGATTTGCTTAGATTAAAAAATAAATAAAAGTGATTAATTGTATTACATTTTACTGTACAAATTACTTATGATGCTACTTCTTATTGAAACAACCTAAATTTTTATTTTTCAAAACTTATTCATTTAAAAATTTAAATATCAATTTTGAACCAATAATATTATTGTTCTTTTTGAATACAAATAACAAAAGCATTATTTTATAAATTAATGTATATATATATATATATATATATATATATATTATTTACCAAACAAAGCATTTAAGTCAACCTAAACTGTAATACCCTGATTTTAGAAAACCGAAATATTTCATAAAATAATTTTAATCGAATTATTTTCTAATTTTATTATGGGTTCATTTTTAAAATTTACTGAATAATTAATTCTTTGATGTTGATTTTATTAATAATTATATGTTCTTCTTAAATTTTTAGCATTTAATTATTAAAATTTTAATCAATCATACTATTAGTAAGTATTTGACAAAATAAAAGAGGTTAATACAAATTTTGATATTTATTATGTAACACCCTATATGCAAAGAAAGTATTATAGTCTAAATATTGTGTAAATAAGCAAATAAAGAATAAAGAAGTATTTTATAAAATGCGTGACTTGTTTAAAATATTAGTGAAATGTAAGGAAATAAGATTTATAAGATATTAAAGGGATGAGTGCAGAAAAATCCTGAAACTGTTAGATGTATAATAATATAAATGCACAAAAATATATATATACATATATCTTAAAAAGAAAATCTAAGAATTAAATGAATAAAACTCTAAATCAAATGAGTTTAAATAATAAAAATATGAAATTACCAAAAATGACATCTAGACTACTATTTAACCAAAGTAACTAAAAGGTAATAAAAGTAAAATTTTATTCTTACAAGTGACAGCTTAATACTTGTACAACAATACATAATTCATCATTCTAAATTACCAAAATGAAGATCGGTGTACCAAAGAAGTTATCATCTTTTCATCTGTTCATATTTTCATGTAGCTTTTCCATCTCATTTTCTTCTTTTTATTAATTGCTTGAAGATAGCAAATGGTTCAATTTCTGATTAATGAAGGGAGACAGTTGTATTAAAAAAGATATTATATTTTTACTAATTCATACCTTCATTTCAAATGTGATTTCTCTCTTTTACATTTTCAAGTTGATTTCTTCCTTTTACATTTTTTTCTTTCAATCAATCTAGCAATTGCTAAAAATCAATCATCACAAAATATCAAGTGAAACATTATCTAAATTAAGAAAAGAGAAGAAAAGTGTATTAGAGAAAATATCACATTTTCTCTTATTCACACTTTCATTTTCAAACTTAGTTTTTCCATTTCATTTATTTTTCTATAAATACACTACTTGCCTAAGATTATTTAAAATAAAAATATTAGAAATATATAAATGTTTTAAGGAGGATTAAACCAACAAGTGATAGGAAGGAAGATAAAATCATAAGGAAGCAAAGAATGGTATGAAATCTAAAAATTTTATTTTAGATTTTAAATTATATTTTTCTACATTTTAATTTTTATTTTGATGAGACAAAGCCTAAAATTTATCTTTACAATATATTAATTAATCATTGAAGATATAGAAATTATTTTGGATAGAAAATAAATGACCATGTGAAAACTAAAAAAATTTTATTTTTCCAAACTATTTTTAATGAGACTGCTTAAATTCAACCACTGTGTTTTGTCCAATTAAATATATAAATGGATTTCAAAAATTATGAAATTGTACAAAAGGACAACCTAAGATGTTAGTAAGGTTGTGTTGGAAGAAAAAATCTAAATGATGCAGAAAATTAAAAATATTAATAAAATAAAGAAGACTACTTAGTATAAGAAAGCTGTAAATTTTGATTCTGTAATTAATTTATTTAAATAGGCTAATGAACTTCAAAATTCATAAAATTTAATATAGGAGTACCCTGAGATATTAAAAACCACCTAATTAAATTTCAAAATAAATGGTGGTGAGAAGATATATATTCAATTAAATAAACACATACTGCTCATGTGCAGAAAATTCTGTTTTTTGTTAAATTTGCACTAAATTGAGAATTAAAATATGAGTGAATTAGATATGAACAAGTGTATACAGTAAATGAACATAAAACTTAATAAGTATAATTTCTATCCCTAAAAATTTAGATATTAAATTTAATGAATAAAAATATAAAAGAACCTTGAATGTAAATAAAGAGTTAGAAACAAACTAAAAATACAATATGTGTTTAAATATGAATATAGGTAAAGGATTATTACAAATCATTTCAAAATCATAAGTGACCGAAAGGAGTCAGATACACGAAATCAAAAGGAGTTATGGTGTTTAACCTCTTCTTGTAAGTGGTTAAATTGCTTGATTCAATTTATGATTATTAGAATGCTTGAAAGAACTTATTCAGTCACTTAATATCATTGATATTAGAATTATTGTAATTGTAATATGAAAATTGTGATATGAAATTGTGAATTTGAAAATTTCACTGATCATTGTGTTTGATTACGATTGTGTCATGCTATTATGTGGGCTAATGACAGAATCCAACCCTGATGGGGATTATACCATCAAACTATGTGCACATAGGTGAAAGTGAACACAATTAAAGAGAGAAGTTATCGCCCTAAAAATTGTGAAGTATGAAATAGTGCTAAAATGTGCATAGCAATATGTTTTCTTTAGTACTGTCTAAGTGAAAATAGTGATTTGTGAAAAATTATAATTTTGTGAAATGTTGTCATTAGCCGAATTATTTGAATTATTTGAGATATCTGTATGAGATGAGAAGGTACAAATTGCATATAGTAATATGTTTTCTTTGATACTTTTAAGTGATTATTTAATATATGATTGAATTATTATTGATAATAAGAAGTTAGATTATTATAAATTTTATTTAATTGAAGTAGATCTATAAGAGCCTTAATGATATATTAAATTGTAATAATTAATTTATAAGCTAGGTAATGTTTAAAACATATATGTCAATTAAGGGGCACTATATCCTCACTGAGTTGGCGTCTCATCAAAGTGTCTATGTTTCAGGTAGAAGTGATTCAATTCAGCAGCTTCTTGATTTCTTTATTTCAACAAGAAGTAAGAGAGCAATATAATTTTGTGTTGGTATTTATGAGTAATTTATGTATTTAATGGATAACTCTAGTTGCTCCGTAGATATATGTAATGGAATTGATTCTGAATGCAAAGTTCATTATCAAAGGAATTGTATGAAAGTAAGTTTGATTACTTAAAATTGTGTTATTTAAAAAAAATATCCTGGAAAATTAATTGAACAACAGTGCAAATATTTTTTTAGCTCATCTAAGTATGAAGTATTAAGTATTTAACAAATTACTTATTTATAATAAGATAGAATCAAATGTGGATTTTACGAGATACCCGATGGCCTTAAGCCTATCTAGACCCTAGGACCGTCGTATCTCTATTTTTAGAGTGTGACATAAACCTATAAAGAGCCTTTAAATCAAGTAAAAAATCATTCAAAACCTATGATTTGAGCCAAACTGGATCCTAATCAAACCCAACCGACCTATAGCCAATTAGAAAATCCGAAAAATCCCATTTGGTCCCATTCTTTTTCTCCCTCTTTTCCCATTTTAGCAACAGTAGCTCACCCTCCCTCCCCGTTGATTTTTTGACCATCTGAGCTCAAGTCTGGTTGCCCAGTCCTCCTCCTCGCCACTAGCGCTACTCCAACCGTTTTCTATCTCCATTTTTAGTTCATTTTTGGAGTAGCAACAAGAGGAAAAGATATGTATCTTTCTCGTTTAAAACTCTATAATATCTTAGGCGAATCCCACATCAGTTAAGTATAAGGTATAAGTGAAGTACATGAGAGTGGGTAAGCCTTAGACTAGTAACATGTGTTTTGGGCTATTGAGTTGGTTCTGGCCTATGAACAAATCCGTGCGGGTTTGAGTTGGTTCGACCAAACTAGACAATATCTTGCTAAGTATGGGCTGCCACAAACTTGGTATCAGAGCCAAGCCTTGTCCCTCTGACTGGTAGTGGGGCAAACCTTAGAGAGGGCGCTAAGTCCCTGAGGGGGGTGAACTGTAACACCCTAGGCGAATCCCACATGGGCTAAGCACAAGGTATAACTGAAGTAAATAAGATTGGTCAGTCTTTGGACTAGTGAGATGCATTTTTGACTATTGAGTTAGTTCTAACTCCGGAACAAATCTGTGTGGGCCTGAGTTGGTTCAGCCGAAGCGGACAATACCTTGTTAGGCTTGGACTGCGACAAACCCCCTCTTCCTTTTGGTTTTTTCGACGAAATCAACCAATAGTTGACTGAACCACCTTTCACCTCGTCTCCAGCACCTCATCGACCACCTTTTCTTTTTTTTTTGGGTCAAGCTAGTGTCAACAAAAGCAGTACTTGGACAAAGATAATGCTGCCGATCCTCTTACCCAAAAATTCGTGATTTTCAACATGTTTTTGCGACAAGGTGAGGGATTTTTCAACCTTCCTCTTGACGATATTTGAGCCCTTTCAAATTTAAATTAAAGAATTTGCTCATGAACCAATTCTTGTGGAGAATTGAATCTCTAGCTACTGTTCATGAGAATTAGCTAGGAGATTTTTAATAAAAATTATAAATGGAAGCTATAAATTGAATTCTTATATAAAAATAGCTAGATCATTGAGTTTTGTAAAGAAATCATGATTCATTAGTATGAAAATAGATATTTTTAGCAGTTAGTTTGAGTTCTTCGTATGTTATGAACCTTGATTTTACCCTTTCAACTGAGCTATAAACTGAAAGTTCCATATACAAATTACCAATTAGTTTAGTGAAGGAATTAAGAAACTGCGAAATGGCAGCATCCATTTTAGCTATTCACTTAAACTATTACTTTGTTATGAATCAAATGGATTTATAAATCAAGTCCTTGATGGAAAATGAGTTAATTTGTACATTGGATATGGGTTAGGTTGAGAATAACCTACTTCTTTCAGGGGGCAATAACTATTTCAAATAATTGATGTCTATTTTAAATAAACTAACAAAGGAATTGGTATATTCTCTCTCTCTATGTGTGTGAGTGTGTGTGTGGTTATTTCTTGATAGTTATAGTCTTGCTAAATAAATGATTCGATGGTAGATCTTGCTATAGACTAGAAATTATATCTTTCTGTCATGACGGAGAAAATTTATGAACTTTAATCGGTATATGTTTAAGGGTGAGTTCAGTTACTTAGTAAGTAAATATATTAAAATAGCATTGGTTCTTAGTGGCCTGATGGATGGATTGCACAAATTCAATTAATAAATGTTAGATATTTTATATTATCTAAATAGGTAAAAGCCCTATTTTTAGGGGATGTTCTACCAAAGTTTTGACAGAATATTGAGTTAATAATATCTTTAATAAAAGCATTGTTAGGTTTATTAAGGGTAAATCTTTATTCTTATTTTAGAGAAATTCTATATGTAATTCTTTTCTCCCCTTTCAGTTTTATTTTATATAGATCATCTGATCTCCACTACTTTTATGAATCAAAATCAAAATTAGAGTTTTCTTTTCTCCTCCATTACTATGAGTAATAATAGATAGTGTATTACTATTTGCTTCATGCATAGAGATATTGCTACATAAAGTTATAATTGCCTACTTAATTATTGCTTATTTAAATTGCATAAACATTCATTACTTTTCTACTTTTTTTGTATATATGTGTATATTTGTATATTTTCATAATCTTTGTTTATTTAATATGTTACACTTAAATGCAATATTTGATTATTTGTGTTGTGATATTGCTGTGCTTTGTTTGTATGGAATTGGGATGAGTGGGTCACCATGGGTTTGTGAGGATGGTCTACAATATTGTCGACTATGCATGGGGAGATCAGCGCCCCCGTGTGCATTTGATGATATGAATGATATAGAAAAACTACAAGGTGACCTCTTGTTGGTAATGGAAAAGAAAAGAGAGGATGAAAAAATAATGAAAGGACTGATCAAATGATGATTTGACCAGTCAATCATGTATGAGGGATAGGCTCCCTGGTGTATACATCATGAGAGGATGGGCCATGAGTAAGGACAGCTCATCGGGGGATTTCAATGATGTCACAGATCAAATTCGACATTTTTGATTATGTGAATATGTACTTATATGTAGGTGCTGATATTGTGCCATATGTTTGATTGGATGAGTGTTCATTTTAGTATCTTAGGAAGTTTTTGTGTGAATGCCTATGTTATGCAATAATTTTTATTCATTATTAAACTCACATTTCCTTTGTTTAACTTTTCTAGGAAGTAGATTGTTCTTTGTCTCAGTTGAAGCTCTATTTTCTTCACCGTAGAGCTAGAAAAGAAATTTCCTAATTCTAGTAATTATTTAAATTGTGCGCGTTATGTACAAGAACTTTTTTATTTTTGTTTGACATTGAACTCCACAATTATAGGATTATGGTAATTCTAATGTATAACTATGAGTATGTTAACTAATAACTTATGTGGGTAGTTTAGATATTTGTATATATGCATGTATGAACCAATTAGCTCATATTATGCGTATTATGTATAATTGGGCTCAAGTTAAAAATTATTTGAGATGTTGGAATCGAACCAATGTGTAACATGATTATTCATATATAAACTAACATAGGCTCACGGTTCTTGAGATCTACTTCGAAGTGATTATGTTTAGTGGTTCAAGCTTATTATGGCCCTTGAAGGTCTTATGCTTACTTGGGCCCTAGTGTTGGTTCGACTCTTAGTTTTGAGTCGTGACACTTATGTACTTAATTCTATTTTTATATAATGAAATTATCTCAGAATAATGCTCAACTGAATCTCTAGACTGAATCGTTTAGTCCTTAATTTATAAATGTAGATTTTTAAAATCCTAATAGGTATCTAAAAAGAAAATCAAGTCTTCATTTAATCTCTAACCCATGTCCTCAACCCCAAATCAATATCTATACACAACTATAATAAAATATAATAATATTTTTTTTACCGCTAGGTAAAAAGAAAGAAACGAATAAATGATCTGAACCAATAATAAAAATCTTTTTGCTACAACAACAGTATTACTATCCAATGCATCAGAGAAAAAAGAATATATGCATATACATATAAATTTTTGAAATCCCCAAAAATGATCCAAACAGAAATATATAGTTCTAGTTTTTTTAACAATATTTTCTTTTAAGTAAAATAGATTTAGTATACAAGAAAAAAAATATCAAGAAAATTAAAAATATTTAATCATCAATAGGCCATCTATTTATTGTATTGGAGAAAATAAAAAATCTATATATATAAAAGTATGATAGTTTGCATTATAAGGAAGCCATTGTAAGTAGCACAATTTGCCACTTGGCATTATTTTGAATTATAGAATGATGGATGTTAGAATTCTAAGACAATTTAGCACAATTGTAAGAATTATAAAAGGATCAGTTGTTTTATATTTTCAGCTATTTATCAAGATAATATATATAAAAAAAATTATCTCTAGCATTTAATATATTAATATAAATTTATTGGTTCTTACAAAACAATTAATAAATTATCCATACACTTAAAAGTGTGAATAAACAGTATAGTACCATTAAATAAATAATATATAAATAATTTAAAAAATATAAATTGAAACGTACTGGATAGGGACAATAGGTAAAATATTCACACGCTTAGGACATACTGCACTAAATAATTAATATATTAATATTTTAAATAAATAAATAATTATTTATGATAAATTATAAACATAAAATAAAAAAACTTAATTTCTGATTTCAATTTTCAATTATACAAAAAAAAAAATAAAAAAACACTTTATTTTTTTATTGGTAATAAAAAAAATATTGATTGATTAGTTTGGTGTATCGAGTAGTTTTATATACTAAGAGTTAGGTTGCATGGACACGAGACACAAGATACAAAAACATACGAAATACGATAATTTTGTAAAAAGATAGAACAACCACACGCTTAAGATATAGTATACTAAATAAGTACACACATTACTGTTACAAATAAATAAAAAATCATTTAAAATAAATCATTAACATAAAATAAAAAATACTAAATTTTTTATTTCAATGACACAAAAATAAATTTAAAAAAATTTTGGTTAATTAACTTGTTATATTAAGTAGTCTCATATACCATGAATCAAGTTGCACTGATATGGAACACAAAATATGAAAACATAAGGAGACAATTTTTAAAAAGTAGGAAATTCACATGCTCAAGATATAGTATATTAAATAAGTAATATATTAATATTTTAAATAAAAAAATCATTTATAGTAAATTATAAATATAAAATTAAAAAATTAATTTCTTATCTCAATGACACAAAAATAAATTGAAAAAAAACTTCATTTTTATTGATAATAAAAAAAAATCTTTGTTGAATAGTTTGATTTATTGAGTTGTTTCATATATCTGGAGCAAAATTATATGGACACGGAACACGAGATAAAAAAACACGGAACACGAGATATAAAAACTTACACGATATAATAATTTTTTTAAAAAAATAGGACATCCATACGCTCAGAGATAGTACACTAAATAAGTAACACATTAATATTTTAAATAAATAAATAATCATTTATAATAAATTATAAACATATAATTAAAAAGTTAAAAAAACTTAATTTCTTATTTCAATGACACAAAAATAAATAAAAAAATATTTTATTTTTTATTGGTAATAAAGAAAACCTTAGTTGATTAACTTGACGTATTGAGTAGTCTTATATACTAAGAGCAAGGTTGTACGGATATGAGACACGAGATATAGGAACGTACTAATACGATAATTTTTAAAAAAGTAAGATATTCACACACTTTGGACATAATACACTAAATAAGTAATACATTAATATTTTAAATAAATAATTAATTATTTATAATAAATCATGAACATAAAAAATGCTTAATTTCCTATTTCAATGACATAAAAACAAATTAAAGAAACACTTTATATTTTTTATTGATAATAAAAAAAACCTAATTGATTAACCTGGTGTATGGAATAGTTTTATATATTAGGAGTTAGATTGCATGGACACGGGACATGAGATACAGAAACGTATAAGGTATGATAATTTTTAAAAAATAGGACTTCTAGACACTAAGAACACACTACACTAAATAAGTAATATATTAATCTTTCAAATAAATAAACAATCATTTATAATAAATAATGAACATAAGATATATTTAATTTCTTATTTCAATGATATAAAAATAAATTAAACAAAAAAGCACTTCATTTTATATTGGTAATAAGAAAAAACCTAATTGAATAACTTGGTGTATGGAGTAGTCTCATATATCAGAAGTTAGATTGTGCGGACACGGAACATGAAATATGATAATATATGAGATTTAATAATTTTTAAAAAATGTAGCATATCTACACACTTATGATACTCTATACTAAATAAGTAATACGTTACTATTTCAAATAAATATACAATCATTTATAATAAATTACAAACATAAAAAAATTTCTTATTTCAATAACATAAAAACAAATTAAGAAAAAGCACTTTATTTTTTATTGGTAATTAAAAAAATTTTAGTTGATTAGTTTAGTGTACGGAGTGATCTCGTAAATCAAGAGTTAGGTTACATGGACACAGTACTCGAGATACAGGAAAGTACAAAACACAATAATTTTAAAAAAATAAGATATTCACACGCTTATAATATAATAAAATAAATAAGTAATACATTAATATTTTAAATAAATAAATAATCATTTATAATAAATCATAAACCTAAAATAAAAAATACTTAATTTCTTTTTTCAATATAATGAGTTAAATTCTCGAAATTGTTATCACTATTGAAAAACATATTAATAGTGTGTATGTTTTTTTTTTAATGTAGATCATATCATGCATGATTTTTCTATTTCATACCTTATAAAAGGTTTCACGTGATATTTAAGAATACATATCTTAACATTGCAACTTTTCAACATGTTTTAGTAAAATACAATTTATCATTTTATCATATAAGTGTACTATTTTTGACTGATATTATACAATATTATTTCATCTTTTAATATTGATTCACGCATTGCGCGAGTTCTAGCATTAGTTATTTTTACGAATTAAACTCTTTTGAAATGTACCTAACAAAAAAACGTTTCAATGTACATAGATATATAAATACATCAATAAAATATTATATATTTTTTAAATTAAAATTTTCAAACTATTTGTCATTTGAGGTTTAATTATATAAATTTTATTTGAAAATTTACTTTTTAAAAAATATATCCAATCAAATCTTACAGACATAAGGAAAAATTATTAATAAAAATATATACTTTTTTCTTCTTTTAACTCTTTTTTAAATAAAATATTATATATTTCATTTGAAATTTTATTTTTTAAAAAATATATCCAATCAAATCATACATGCATAAAGGAAAAAATATTAATAAAAAGAATATGATTCTTTATTTTTTTATCTATTGCCTAAATAAAATATTTTTAATCATAATCAAAATTAAATTGAATGTTTAATGAATAAAAAATATAAAAAATTTCAAATGTCTCATATTCGTATATGTTTATTAAAAATAAATTTTAAAATTTCAAAATGCTTTATTATTTATATATATTTATTTTAAAAATATTTTTTTTGTTCACTAGGAGGTCTGATGGCCTGAAATAAATTGTAGGCTATATAATAAGGAATAATTTTCTTCTACTCTAATCAAATTCATGAAAACACTTATGATCGAGAGGATTCAAACTCGAGACCTCTCACTCATGATCAAATAATTAGACCACATGATTGACTTAAAAAATAATTTTTATAAATATATCTAATCAATTAATAAATGTAATCTAATTGGCTATGATTAAGGTTATTTTAAAATATTCTAAATTTCATCAAAGACGGTATAAAAAATCTCATATTTATATATAGTATAGATAGATAGATCATAGATAAACGATAGGAAAATATTTATCTAAATTGGATTCGTGACTCCACCTATAGACTAAACTAACGAAAATAAAAAAAATTTTAAAAATTATTCCTATTTTATCTTTTTTTCTGGTGTATTATAAAAATATCATAATTTCAATAAAATTATTATTTTCAATTGTTTAATTCTTAGACATGGCTATAGAACTGATCTAGCCAAGTCAATCGTAAATGAAAAGGATAAATTTTGTTTACACCTATTATAAGGAGTTCCATATGCCAAATCAATTAATAAGGGAACCCATATACTAGGTGTTGGTAATTGTTTTCTGAATGAAAATATATTATACGTAGGATGCTCATATCCATAATGAACATGTATATTTACACACACTGACGTAAGTGTTCACATGAGCCTTATTTTCTAGCTTCCACGCAATTTTCAAAATGACACTAATCACTTCTACAACTCTTCTTTTCCATCACACAATTTTCTAAATTCCAATCCTCTTTTCCATAAATGCAAATCTTACATTAATATTACAAGATACTGAAAACAAACACTTTCTACCATATATGGAGAAAAGACAAAGACAAAGAAGTACTATTAAAGCATTGATGTTCCCATGGCTAGCTCATGGCCACATATCTCCATTTTTAGAGCTAGCCAAGAAGCTTGCAAACATAAACTTCTATATCTATTTTTGTTCGACACCTATAAATCTGAACTCTATCAAGCCAAAACTGTCTTATGAAGACTCCCTTTCAATACAACTTGTAGAGCTCCATCTTCCAACTTTGCCTAAGCTCCCCTCTCATTACCATACGACAAGGCTTACCACCCCATCTAATGAGTACTTTAAAGAAAACTTTTGATATTGCTAGTCCTAGCTTCTTTATCATTTTCGAGACTTTAAAATCTAATTTGCTCATTTATGATTTTCTCCAACCTTGGGCACCTACTCTTGCTTCTTCTCTGAATATACCTTCTGTTAACTTTCTTTCTACTTCTATGGCTATGAGTTGTTTTGGTTTACATTTTATAGAAACCCAGATGAGAAATCCTTTTCGAAGAAATTTATTCTCTAGAGTTTCTGAGAAACAGGCTTTTAGAAGTATTGGAGTCGTCTTCAAATGGGATAAAAAATGGAGATAGGACTCTTGAATGCTTTGAAAGATCTTTTCGTTTGATTTTATCCAAGACTTTCAGAGAAATTGAAGGAAAATATATTGATTATGTATCTATGAAGTTCAACAAGAAGATAGTTCCTGTTGGCTCTCTTGTTCAAGACCCTATAAATGAAGATTATGATCATGAAGAGAAAATGGAGATTCTTGAGTGGCTCTAGAAGAAAGAAAATTCATCGACGGTGTTTGTTTCATTCGATAGCGAGTATTTCCTTTCTCAAGAAGATATAGATGAAATAGCTCATGGGCTGGAACTTAGTATGGTGAATTTCATGTGGGTTGTTAGGTTTTCCATTGGAAAGGAGAAAACAAAATTAGAAGTATTACCCAAGAGATACCTTGAGAAGGTTAAAGAAAGAGGAATAGTTGTTGATGGTTGGGCTCCCCAAGCAAGAATACTAAAGCATTATAGTGTTGGAGGTTTCGTGAGTCACTGTGGATGGAGTTCTCTTATGGAAAGTATGAAATTTGGAGTACCAATAATAGTCATGCCCATGAACCTTGATCAACCTATAAATGCAAGAATAGTAGAGAACGTTAGTGTTGGTATAGAGATGAAGAGAAATGAGAATGGAGGACTTGAAAGAGAGGAAATGGCGAAAATAATATGAAAATTGGTTGTGGAAGAAGATGGTAAGGATGTAAGATGGAAAGCAAGAGAAATGAGTGATCTCATGAGGAGGAAAGGAGAGGAAGAGATAGACGAGGCAGTGGATGAATTGCTCAAGCTTTGTAATTAATTTTATTATATTTTATATTGCATTTATTTATTAAAAAATATTATGTTTAAATTCGGTAAATTAATATTAAGATTAGACATGAAAAATGTTTTTATATTTTAATTTAATATTTGCAAAACCCAATTATAAGCCTAAGGCCATAAGTAAGTCTTAAACTAACATTTTGCGAGTCTAAATTTTTATAATCTATATATGTCTCTAATTGATTTAAAATCTAAAAATCTATCTGTATAAAAAAACAAAATGCACATTTTTTTCACATTTTAATTTTTATTTTAAATTACATTATGTTTTTACAAACAACTGCCTGTGGATTTGCGATATGTACGGTTAGCATAAAATTTAAAAGAAAATGAAAAATGTATATAGAACCATCATTCTTGATGGATTTTGAAAATAAAATTCTTGATATAAATACACATAGTTGAATAGTAGAAAATGCAAGTATGTTTTTTTAGTGAGATTGAGAATTAATAAATAGACAGATTTTGAAGAGTATGTAATTCATTAATTATAAATTTTATAATTTATATATATTATTAAATGTTACTTTTTTTTCTTATAATTTATATCTTAATTTGACTTGCACATAAATTAAGGAAATTTAGTTAATATACGTAAACTATAATTTTTGATTCATTTGTTTCTAATATACCCTTATATTAATATACACAAAAATTAAATGATTCATATTAAATTATTCTTGAAATTAATTAAATATTCGATTAAATAGAATTTTGTTGAAATTTAAATGTGTATGTGTTAAATTTAATTATTTCAAGATTTAATTAATGACAATATAATGTTTGACTATTATATTTATTGACAAATAAGCATATAAATAATGGATACAATAGTAAGCTCCAAATATTATTCACTTAGCAAAATTAGTTATTTTTTATAATGCTTCGTAACATAGCGTTTGAATTGGCTTTTAGAGATTAAGACAGCGTTTTATAAAAAGTTAACTCAAGTAACGTTTAATTTTTAGCATTTTACGAAAAACTACTCAAATAGTTGCAGCTACTAGAACAACTAATTTTGTCAAACAGACCCGAAAAATATAGTTTCAGTGGTATTAGTAGATTAAGGGTGCCACAAAATTAAACATGTAAACTTTAGGGACAAGTTTATATATTAAGCCATGGACAAAATATACAGTGCATAATTACATATCTATTATCTTTTATGATAAGTCACCATAGTTTTTTTATCTTTTATCTATATTCATTATTAACTGAGATAGTAATTGTTCTAAAATTCATAAAATTTGTTAATTTTTAAAACATAAGAAATTCATAGAGAGATGGTTAGTTAAATTAGCTTTCTCTAAATAAAAAGAATTAAATAACTTGTAAGTTGTTTTATTTCTTAGTTGAATAAATATTATTATTTTAATTTTATGATACTCAACTTTTAAAATATTGAACAATTCAGTTTATAAAATTCAATATATCAAAAACTTCAATTAATAGAATTATTTTATTCAATACTTCAACTTGAAAAATTATGTTAATTAAACATTTATTAAATAGTTGAAACATATGAAAATTATTGTCTTAAAAGTTATACTAACTACACATCAAATCAATATTTTGTATATAAAAGCCAAAAAATCTTTAAAATATTGTTATTAGCGTAGAAATGTGTATAGTGTTATTAAAATTTGCAATTTCAGACGCACAATAGGTCATTTACAAAATTTGAGATACCACAAATTTAAAGTTAAAAAAGTTAGAGGGTGAATTTATGTATTTGTCCTTTATTTGTTTGAAAGAAAGAAATATAACAATTGAGCTGGAACTTAATTAAATAATTCAATTTGAAAGAAACAAATATGGTTTCAACTAATCGGAAATCAAAATCAAACTGCTAAAAGTATTGATTCAAGTTTCAAAATCTCTAAGCCGGAATGGATTATTGCTTGCAATTATAGAGGTGTACTACTATTAAGGGTGTTCATCAAATCGCATATACCACCCAAATGGAGGTTTAATGTCACTTACCCTACTTCATATATACATGCTATTATATTATTGTACCTTTATTTCAATTGTAACATAAATATACACAATTTTTAATTTTGTGCTCAATAAATTAAAAATAACTTGCTGTGAGGGTGACGTGTCGGTCTTCTAAAAATGAGTTTTACTTCAATAGCTGGTATGGCAAGCCATGTCAGCTTTTTAAATTTTATTTTAACTACTAGTTCTCTATTCATTTGAGATTTGGATTTTTTTTTGTTTTGATCTTCATGTTTCTTGTTTTTCACTTGAATCATAAATTCATTTATACCTGCATTAGCCATTTCTAGATTTCTTTTTCTTTTCTTTTTTTTAAATTGCCATTTTAAATTTTCTTTTTTGTTTTCTCTTTTTTTAATTACCCATTATTTTTTTCTTGTTCTTTTTTCTCTCTTTTTCTTTTAATTACTGTTTTTATTTTTCTTTCTGTAACAATTACCTTCACTTCCAGGCATGACATGTTTCTTTTTTTCTTCACTAGGCATTTTCGAAACCTAACATAGCTCTTCTCTTCCTTTTGTATTTGATCCCACATGTTGCACAGTGAATGAATAATACCAAAATCTACCACTCAAAATCGCAAAATCAAAACAACAATGATTTAATAGTAAAACCAAATTGATCGTATAATTAAATTGAAATTGCCTAGTTCTTAATATCATAGATCCACAAAAATAAAAGCCTAAGAAAAAATCAAGTCCAATGGGTATAAATGAATTTTTGATTCAAGTGAGAAACAAGAAACATGAAGATCAAAATAAAAAAAAATCAGAAATTCAAATGAATAGAGAAGCACCAGTTAAAAAATAAAATCTTAAAAGATTGACGTTGCTTGCCACATCAATTGTTGAAGTAAAACCCATTTTTAGGAGACCACCACGTCACCCTTACAACAAGTTAGCATGTCATTTTTAATTTGTTTTGCATAAAATTAAAGATAGTCTATATTTATATTACAAATTGAAATAGAGGTACAATAATGTGACAACACGTATATCTTGTTGCGAAAGCATTGCTATTTTAATAATTACTATTACGTAAATAGTAAATATGTGTAATGAGCATGAACAATTGTATTAAAAATTACACCAAATAAATTTTCAAGTAATTGGAGTGGTCGTAGATAATTCCACTAAAATCTAACTATTTAGGTATGTAAGCACAATATATTACACTACTATACATTCTCATAAAATAGCTTCAAAATAAAATGTATAATGAAAAGCTATAAAATAGATAAATAAAGAGACTTACCGAATTTAACGAGGTTCGACCAATTTTGTCTGCGTGCTTGAACATAACTCAATTTAATATTTTTCTAATTTAAAAATATTACAAATGGAGGAAAGAGACAATTAAGCCAATTATATAGGCTATTATTCTTCTCAACTTGGGATGATAAAATACAAAGGGTGGTGGCTCTATTTATTACAAAATCCCACCCCCTACTTGCTCTACATTCCCGATGTGGGAATTGAGCCACAAAAATAATAAATCTTCACCTTGGCAAAATTTTCGTATCTACAATTTTCTCAATTCTCTCGCAACGGTGTAGTGTCTTTGAATGCGTTTTGAAGTGTAACTTCAATTTTTAATAACATTGATCAAGTCCAAACAATGTTTGATCTTGACAGTTGTTATTACTTTCATCATCATTTCAGCAAGATTCCCAGTCGTCTTAATCTTCTGAATTAGTATGTCACATTCCTCCAGAATTTCCCGCACAAAGTGATATCTAATATCGATATGTTTCGTCCTTGCATGATAAACTTGGTTCTTTGCTAAATGAATAGTACTCTGACGATCACAATGCACCTTTATATGCTTTTGTCCAACTCTCAATTCATCAAGCAACCCTTAAAGCTAAATCGCCTCCTTAATAGCCTCAATGATTGCCACATACTCTGCATCTGTAGTAGACAAAGCTATTGTAAATTGTAAGGTAGACTTCCAACTCACTAGTGCTTTAGCAAGTGTAAACACATAACCGGTAGTTGATCGACATTTATCTAAATCACCTGCATAGTCGGAATCACAATAACCAACTATACACTGATCGACTTCTTTATCTTGCTGGAAGATCAATCCAATGTCTACGGTATTCAGAATATACCATAATCACTCCAATGTCTACGGTATTCAAACTATACCATAAAATCCATTTCACAGCTTGCCAATGCTCATTACCAAGATCATGAATATACCTACTCACAACTCCATCTGCCTATGAAATGTCAGACCTTGTACACACTATAGCATACATCAAGTTACCAATTGCATTTGCATATGGAACCTTTGACATGTATTCTCGTTCTGCATCATTCTTCGGAGATAAAGTTGCACTAAGCTTGAAATGTGGAGAAAGAGGTGTACTAACAGGCTTTGAATTTTCATCCATGCCAAAACGCTTTCCTACCTTCCTCAGATATTGCTTCTGATCAAATAAAGTCTCTTCAATTTCCTATCTCTACTTATCTCCATGCCAAGAATCTTCTTAACTTCACCCAGATCCTTCATTTTGAATTCTTGATTCAACTGGGTCTTCAAATTTTCTAGTTCTTCCTTATTTTTTTATGCTATTAGCATATCATCAACATAAAGAAGAAGAAGATAAATGAAAAATCCATCTTATAGCTTGCGTAAATACACACAATGATCGTATTTGCTTCTTGTGTACTTCTGCCTTTCTATAAACTTGTCAAATCGTTTGTACCATTGTCTTGGAGATTGCTTCAATCCGTATAATGATTTTTCAAGTTTGCATACCATATCTTCTTCACCAGCAACTTTGAATCCTTCTGGCTGAGTCATATAGATTTTCTCTTTTAAGTCACCATGTAAAAATGTAGTTTTTACATCTAATTGAACTAGTTTCAAATCAAATTGTGCTACCAAAGCCAATAATATTCCAATGGATGAGTGTTTCACAACTGTGGAAAGCACTTTATTATAATCAATTCCCTCCGTCTGAGAATAGCCCTCGGTTACCAACCTTGCCTTGTAGCAAACATCATTCTTGTTAGGAAATCCTTCCTTTTTTGCATATACCCATTTACACCCAATTTCCTTCTTCCCTTTCGGTAGACCAGCTAGCTTCCATATCTGATTCTTCTGAAGGGAGTGCATTTCCCCATCCATAGCTTTCCTCCATCTTTCTTTTACTAAACTTCATACAGCTTCAGTAAAAGTGGCAGAAACTTTATTATTTATAATTGCAGATGCGTAAGCCACCATATCAACATAGGGAGTAGGCTATCGAATCTCTCTTGTTGGCTTACTCAAAGCAATTGATTCAAGTTGCTGTGAAGGTTCTTGAATTCGAACCTCTTTATCATTCAACTCTCCTTCTATCGTAGGAGTGTCTCCATCTATTTCATCATTTACTGATGGGTCAACAATTTTTCTTTCAAACTCCACCTGTTTTGGAGTGCCCTCCACCTGCTGTGGAGTACCATTTGACTGCTCCTTGGTCACCTTTTTCAACACGGTAGATTCATCAAAAGTGACATCTCTACTAATGATTATTTTCTTTGTCTTTGGACACCAAAGTCTATATCCTTTCACTCTCGAGCCAATTCCCACAAAGATAACTTTCTTTGCTCTAGGATCTAACTTTGGTTCCTTCACCTTAACATGATAAAATGTGAAGGAACCAAATACATGTAAAGAATCATAATCTGTGACAAGTTTTCCAGACCATACCTCTACATGTGTTTTTCCATCAATTGCAATTGATGGTAATCGATTAATGAGGTGATACGCGTATGTTACAGCCTCAGTGCAAAAGTGTTTTTCCAACCCAGCATTGGACAACATACATTGAACTTTCTCCAGTAATGTCTGGTTCATGCATTCTACCACCCCATTCTATTACGATGTGTGTCTAACTGTGAAATGTCGTACAATTTCTTCATCTTCATAAACTTTTATAAATGGATCGCTTTTATATTCTCTACCATTATCTGTTTGGAGACATTTGATCCTATTGCTTATTTGATTTTCCACCGTCTTTTTCCATATGAGGAAAACACATAATACTTCATCTTTTGTCTTTAGAGTATACACCAAAATTCTCCGGGAAAAATCATCAACAAAGGTTGCAAAATAATGTTTACCTCCCATTGAAGTAGTTTTGGAAGGTCCCCACACATCAGAAGGAGCATAATCTAGTATGGATTGCAGTGCCAAACTTTACTCTCGTCTTTCTTCACTTTGATGCAATGTTCACAAAATTCCATTTTGCAGGTCCATACATTCTTCAACAATCTTTGATTTGATAGAATTTTCAAGGATTTTTCTCTTGTATGTCCCAAGCGCATATGCTATAACTTAGTTGCTTCTAGCTCCTTCTCATTGCTAGAAACTGCAGTTGCTGTCATTTCAATAAATGCATTACCCTAATAGTGATACAAGTTATTTCTTCTTCGTAATCCTTTCGTCAGCACCAATGCACCCGAGATGACTTTCATCACTCTATCTTCTACAACCACTTTGGAGCCTTTTGAGTCTAAGACTCCCATAGTTATGAGATTCTTTGTCAAACTTGGCACGTACTGGACATTAGTTAAAATCCTAATTGATCCATCATGATTCCTTAAATAGATTGAACCAATCCCTTTTGTGATGCAAGGATTGTCATTTGCTATGTAGACCACTTCATTTTCAAGCCCTTTAAAGTTAAAGAACCATTCTCAATTAGGGCACATGTGATGGCTACATATTGAATCAAGTAGCCATGCACCAAATAAGCTTGTTGAGTATGCAATGGAAGAGCTTGTTGATGTCATCACAGCTAATGAATAGACTGAGTCAGCATCATCACACTCAACTACATTTGAATGTATGACAGCTTTTCCTTTGTTAGGCTTCAGCTTTGAACAATCCTTCTTCCAATGGCCTTTCTCTTAGCAAAAGGCACACTTGTCTTTGTTTGGTCTAGATTTTGAAAGAGATATTCCTTTCTTTCCTCTCCTTTGGTTTTGCAATCGACCTTTGATAACCAATGATCTCCTGCTTCACTTGCCCTTTCTTTCTTTTCCTTTTTCCTTAATTCGTGGCTGAATAGGGCAGCACAAACTTCGCTGAGAGTCACTGCAACTTTTCCATGAAGTAGATTAGTTTCAAGATACTCATATTCATTAGGAAGTGATCCCAACAACATTAAAGCCAAATCTTCATCTTTGTATGTCTCATCAAAATTCATCAGATTAGCCACCAACTGATTGAATTTTTTATGCGATCATTCATCATGGTACTAGTAACATAAGTAAAGCAAAACAATCTCTTCTTTATGTAGAGCTTGTTTTGACTGCTTTGCTTCATAAATTTTTCCTCTAGTGCCTTCCACAATTTATTTGTAGAAGTCTCTTTCGAGAATGCATACTTCTGCTCTCTAGAAAGACATGAGTGAATTGTACCACATGCCAACCAATTCATTGTCTTCCACTCATTCTCCTCCATCTCTTTTGGTTTCTCCTCTTCAATAGCAACACCTAGACCTTGTTGAAAGAGAGCATCTAGAAGTTCACTTTGCTACATGCCGAAAAGGCTAGTTCCATAAAAAATTTCCACCATAAATCTTACATTTGTCACCGCATTCCTCACTAGAATAGATAAGGAGGAAGTCGACACCGTGTGTGTGGAAGTTTTATTATCATCGACCATTTCTACTACAAATTCTATTTAATAACTTTCAAAGACAAAATTCAATAACTAAGAATATTTTTTGATGTGGCAGATCAGTCCAAGCTGCAACCACAGAGCATACTCAGAAACTTTGACTCTGATATCAATTATTACGGAAGCGTTGCTATTTTAATAATTACTATTATATGAATAGTAAATATATGTAATGAGCATGAACGATTGCACTAAAAATTATACCAAATAAATTTTCAAATAATTTGAGTAGTCGTAGATAATCCCACTAAAATCAAACTATCTAGGCATATAATTAATAGCACAATATATCACACTACTATACACCATAATAAAATAGCTTCAAAATAAAATGCACAATGAAAAACTATAAAATAGACAAATAAGGTGACTCACGAGCTTCGGGCAATTTTGCCTATGTCCTCGAACACTACTCAATTTAATATATCTCTAATTTAGAAATATTACAAACGGAAAGAAGAGACAATTAAGCCAATTATATAGGCTATTATTGTTCTCAATTAGGATGATAAAATACAAAGGGGGTGGCTCTATTTATAACAAAATCCCACCCCCACTTGCTCTACATTCTCGATGTGGGAATCGAGCCACAAAAGCAACATATTTGAGGTAGACAAGTGAAATTAAGCCCCCAAATGGATTCAAAACCAAAGTTTTAAAAAATTGATAATTTGTTTGATTTTGTAAAATTTAAAAAACTGGACTTATGGTTTGATCTACAGTTTTAAAATTAAAATCACCTAAACCAAATCAAACCGTTTATATATATATTTCAACTTTTAAATTCAATTCAATTTTTTTAACGAAAATTTCTTTTCTATTTCATAGTAGATAGTTTTTATTGGATAATAATAGAACAATAATTTCTTATTAATTAAATAAATTATATAATTATTTTATAAAAATTTAAATGCTAAAATTCATGTAAAATTAGGTTAATATATATGTATAAATTATATGTGAGTAAAACCATAATTTTTTATAATTTTTAATAATAAATGTAAGATTAAATCAATGTTTAAATTTTATATTTATAAATTAATTAATGTCTTACTTAAATATATAACATTTTTATACTATATTAAAAATAAACATATAAAAAAATTAATTTAAAAACTTTTAATAGCTATTTAAAAATTATGTGTATTGTATGACATAGTTTTATTAATTCATTTTGCATATTCAGTACAATTAAAATTTTCTTTTCTTATTAACCAGGAGAAAGTTTAATTTCTTTTATTTCAAACTAGACAAACCGCCAAACCGAATGTGACATTCCGATCCAGCAAAGCGATCCTGCGGATAGAGAGGGTTTCTAGCGAGCTTTTAGGATGACAAGCTAAATAAGGTAGTAAAATGCGAGACACAGGAGGCTCAGATATCACAAAGGTAATTAATTATCAGATGCGCCTTTTGGCGGGATGGCTAGAGAGTTGGAAGAATTTTAGAGTTAAGTGTGCTTAACAGAAATCTTAGGATGAGTGATATCCTGTTAAGTTCCCATCTCATCCTGTAAAGTTCTCATTTCATCTACAATGATTTTGTATGGTATGAAATGATGCTTTGATTTGATTTTAAATTTTTTAAAGCCCCACTTTCGGTTTGATTTGATTATAATGTTGAAATCGAACAAAATCGATGCACGAACAGCTCTAACTACTACTATGATTTAACCCATTTCAGGAACAGCTGTAAATCGTTTCGACTTTTCTTCCAAACCAAAACCTTTGCCGGTTCTAACCATATCTAGCTTATGCCATTTATTAACCCACAGCCATGAAAAAAGAGCCAAAAGCTCAAGGGAAGGGCACGTTACTGTAGTTAACCGGAGTTTTTACTTTGTAGTTTGTAGAGCAACGGATGATAGCTAATGATTTTCCTTCTCAGCACGTGTCTTGCTGTATCAGATGTCTACCTCTCTCTCTACCTCTCTTTTCTTTTAGACGCATGGCCAGTCAACTCGGAGCTAACTCAACTCAGCTCTGACTCTCCGTCGAGTCTCTTGATCATCGAGGTTGTCAGTTCCAGTACCAGGTCTCCAGTCTTATCTTCTAAAACTCTCATTCTCACAATTGTTCGTCAGATTTAACTTATTAGTCTCTTTTAATTTATTTATTTGGTTTATAAGGATCTTGACGACCTGAAACTAGAGTTTCTTGATTTTGCTAAGTAATTTAAATTCTGTCAATATATGATTGAGTTCCCATTTTTTCTTGGGATTGTTTTTAATAATTAATTGGTTTTTCAATCTGGGTGTCTGCTATTTCTGATAAAAGAGATTATCTGATTTTGATTATTACAATTTTGTGGTAAATTTTAGGGTTTTGTTTATTTCTACTAGTCAAATTAGGGATTTTGGTGTAATCTGTTGGGTTTTGGTTGAGATAAAAAATTCTTATCTTGTTTCGTTCAGTTTACGAGGAAAAGGTTAGGTTTTGATTAAAGGGTTTTTTTTTTTTCAACTCGTTAAATTGTAGGGAAGTTTCTCTAGGGTTTTTCACTTCTGTAATGGGAGAGGAGATATCTCATATTATGAACCTTGATTTAAATTTGGGTCCTGGTCCTCAGGCTGGGTCCGAATCAATAACCGGTGAAGCGGTGAATTTGGATAATTTCATCGCTGAACCTATTGATAGAATTAGCGAGTCTTTTATGATAAGAGGACAGAGCTTGACACTAGGACAATTTCAAATTCCACCTGAAACACATGACCTTTCGGTAGAATTGAATCAACTGATAAGACGCTCTGGCGATGTGAGTACTTCATTGGCGGCTGCTGCTGAAGAAAGAACAAATGAGTGGCAAAAAACATGTGACATTAACAGCAGATTTTTGGAAGATGAGGTTTCTGTAAAAAAGAGTGATGTTGATGAGGGAAGCGGCAATGATGGGAGCTTTTTTGATTGTAATATTTGTTTTGAATTGGCTACAGATCCTGTTGTGACAAGTTGTGGTCACTTGTTTTGTTGGCCATGCCTATTCCAACAGTTACATGTCCATTCAGATGCAAAGGAATGCCCGGTCTGCAAGGAAGAGGTAACTATTAAGAATGTGACCCCAATTTATGGCCGGGGGAATAATACCCGCAAGCCAAAGGAGAATTCAAGTCTTCAGGTCCCTCTTAGGCCTCCTGCAAAACGAGTTGAGAGTTTTAGGCAGGCCATTTATCGGAATCCTTTTAGTTTCCCATTAGAGGAAATTATTCGGCATCTTGGAAATAGATTTAATTTGACCCGGGACTTGAATCTTACCCAAGATTCAATTGGCTCTCCTGAAATGGAAGATAGGACCAATCCCTTTCCAGGTACAGTTATGACACTTGAAGGAATGCAGACTGAACAAAGTTCAATTCTACCTGTTGGTGACTTGGTGGATTTGACACAAAGTGGCACAAGTAGTGCTGGAGCAATGCGAGCACGCCGCATTCAGTCGCTGCTGCTTCGAAGATCACAATCACCCGCTCAAAGACCTTCAACACACACTTCACTTTCATCTGCTTTGAGTTCTTCCGAGAGGTTTTTAGAGGCATTTTTAAGAAACCATTCTATAGGAAGGAATCAGGAACAGCCCCAACCAGTTGATGATAGAGATTCTTTCTCAAGCATTGCAGCAGTTATTAACTCAGACTCTCAAATGGACACTGCTGTGGAAATTGACTCCATGGGCTCCCTTTCAGCTTCTTCATCTAGAAGAAGAAATGATGCTCTGAGAGTCTATGATGTGGACAATGGGGAATCTCGTGCACCTAGGAGGAGGCGACTGAATTAGAAAGAACTTGTCTGGAAATTAATCTGGATCCCAATTCGCATGTAAGTTGGAACCTCTGTTTATGTTCTCTTTTACTGCCTCAAGGTACTCATTTTCATGATTCGTATAACTTTAAATCTTCACTATCCAGTATAGGCTTTTGAAATACTGTTATACTGCATCAAAGGGCTTGTGCTTTCAATATGAATGGATTTAGAAAAAGATAATTGGCAACACTTAAAAACTCTTAGGTAAAAATTGCTAAAATAATTTGTGGTATCTTGCAAGATTAGATAAGAAATTTTGGGCTAGGATATTTAGTTTTTTTTTATTCTTCTGTTTGTCTTAAAGGTCAAATAATAGCAGATGTACAAAGTGATGTATTAACTTTTTGTCCTTGAGAGAGACCTCTCCAACCTTCTCAGCACCGGACTCTTTTATTTACTCTATGGTAATTATCTTCTAAAGAAACTTTCTCTAACACTAGGAATTTCTCAGTTGCTGATGGGCATGATCGACTTGAGTGCCTTGTAGTCGCGTATTTTGTGTGCTGTGATAATAAATTAAATTGCATATCCATGGTGCTTCATGGCAAGCAGAAAATATGCGGGGTCTGAAATGCTACCATAGCAAAACAATGTCAATCCTGCATTTTTTTATGCACAGAAAAAATAGAGATGTTTATATTAAATCCTAAACTTCCAAGGATTCTTTCAAGAAGGATCTAATATGTAGCATAGTATTGAACTATATGCTGGAAGTTACAATCAATTCTTATCCAGAAATGAGAGTTTTTATGGCTTTCTTTTAAGAGAAGTAATTCTGAATCATTTCTTCTTGTTATTAGAAATTGGAAATAAAATTTCTTTAAAATGTGCAGAGACAAAGCTTACTTGAGAAAAGCAATCAGGTCTTTGTCCACGCAAGTGGCAGTGTGGTTCCAAAACAGACAAGTAAGATGCATCGTCTGAAAGATTCGTTAATCTTGCTTCTTTTTTTTTTTTCCAAAACTTATTTTCTTATGTAACGTTTTTTTGTTTCAAATATAGTGAAGAAAAGTGACGAAAGGGCTAAATTGTGCTTATGTAAGATCTAAGTGTTCCAAGAACTTAAAAAGAGTTGATAACTTCTCAACCTTCAACACTAACCACACTGCAATTTGCATGACTTCCACCTCTACCTCAACCAAATTCGCACGTTCTTGCCGCCATCAGCAATGAGACTGGTTAAGCAAGTAACCCCTTTTCACAAATGCTGCTTCAGTTGTAATGTTTATTTGTTCGCTTTTCTATTTTCGAGACAGACCCATAAGCCTAATGATCTTGCTATTGTATAAGGTTATTTGCTGATTTGTGAATTTCTGTTCTTTGATTACTTTATAACCTATTGACAGTGTACAATTTTATTGCTCAAACCAGTGTGGTAACTACGCATTCAGCTGGATATTTTGAACGGTGTATTAGTTCACAAGGCTAAATCATTAAAAAATTTCCGAACTTTGCTGAGAGTTTTAATTGTATCATAAATTATACTTTATTTTCTTAGTACTCTGAATATCAATTTTAGTTACAGTTACAATAGCATTTTAGTTTCAAATTGCATCTAATTTATTGAATAAAATATTGTTTTCATTGCATCTATGTTCTCTCCTATGGTTAGGTTAATAAAAAATTAACTGTTTAATAGTACTCTAACTGGTATTGGTTAGGAATTTAAATTCGTAAAATGACAGGATTAATTTCATCCATGATCCCTTGATTATACACTATTATATTGGCGTGTTAAAATTTCAATTTGTTACACAAAATATCAAATCTTTAATTTCTGTTATACTAAAGTACAGTTGTTAGTTTTGTCGTTTGCTATTGGACGGAATGCATTAGAAACGTAAACTCTTATCTCTCTCTCTCTCTCTCTCTCAAGCCTCATCGGCGATCAAGGAACTATCCACAGCATTCACTTGGATTTCTTGTCCTCACTCATTCTCGCATGCATTGCTCCTATGGTTTTTCAGTTATTACCCATTTTGGGTTCAATCTTCTCCCCCTCTTGGTAACTTTGTTGTATAGCATAACACGTTCATCAGTAAAATGACCTGCTATTGGATCCTTAAGAACCATTCCGCGCCACGAGTGCGACCCAAACTCACTATACTTGTACTAATGGTATGGATGTTTGAGATTTGGGTTGTCTTTCTCCACGAAACTGACTATCCGATCGTATTCAAGACTAATTAAGTTGAGCTCCTCTGTTAAATTATTGGCATGGATCTTATGCAGGTTTTTTATCCAGTAAAAGAGGGATTCTGACAACTTCTGTGCTTTCCTGAGCGCGTTTTCCTAATTTGCTGGAGATATTTTGGGTCCAAATTTATCCGAGGTCCCGATTTGTTCTTTTTTCGGCCAGCTCCATTGCAATTTTTGCATCCCTATACTAGGGATTGAAAGGCAAAGTGATTGCTGATGAGGACTTCAGAGGAAGAATTTTTACCCCCTCAAATTTGAGGTTTTATGTGGGTTGGAGAGAGAAATTAGACTAGTTGGGAGACAGACTTTTACCATATGTCTCTCACTTGACTTATAGCAGTTTATATGTTTCCAATGGGTCTGTCTCAGTATTCCATTTAATGACAAACGGCTATACTAAATGATGTATTTTAGTGTAAAAAAAAATTAAAATTTTGATATTTTTACATGACAAGTTAAGATTTCAATATATTAATGTAACAGAGTGTATAATTAAGGAATGAACAGTAAAATTGACCCTAAAAAGCCAAATAAATTAATAAATTTGAGTTAGTTATAATAAGAGAACGCTAGTTTATATTTTTATTTTGCTGATCTTTTATAAAAATAAGTTGACATTATTAATAAGGTTAAATTAGATCCCATGAAATAATATTTTATTTATTAAATTAAGTATAATTTAAAATTACAATACTATTGTAATTAAAGTTCAAATTCGAAGTACTAAATGAAGAAAGAAATTAAATTTAAAGTATAATTAAAATAACTCACAAAATTAAAATTTTTTTTTAATGATTAGACTAGTTTCAAATAATTATAAAATTTGTATTTTTATTAGATAATTTTAAAAAATGTGACTGCTGTTATCTTTTTTGCATAAATTTCTCAATTGAATCAATCATATGAAAACGCTCGTGGGAATCTAATGGGCAAATCAAACATGCATATTTCCATGAGCAAATCAAATATGCCGTAAGCTCAAATTGAAACAATTCATCCAAAAAACCATTACTAGACTTGAATCAACAATAGCAAATCTCATTCTTCCCACTCCAATTCCTCCAAATTCAATGTCAGTATCCTTTTCTTTATTTTCATTCATTGTAAGATTGCAAATCAAAATATTACAACCAATCTATTTCCACCTAATGATCGGAGTAATTTAATGACAAATCTACAAAAATTTATCCACGAGCTAGCATAGGGCAAATGCATAGATTTGCCCTGAAGTTTGTACAATTTGTCTGGCACTCTCTCAAATTTGCAAGGCAGACTTATCATAATTTATACTTTTACATTTAAGTAATAACTATATCCCTTGTAAAAATAAAATATAAAAGTAAATGATCATTGTTGAACTCTTATAAAGTTATTTTATTTTTATGAGAAATATAGTTATTATTGAAATATGAAAATATAAACTCATAATAGATCCCTTGCAAACTTGAGGATGTGACAAGGCAAATCGCATAAACTTGGAGAGCAAATTTATGCATTAGGCCAACTCGCGTAACAGAAGCCATTTCCATGCATCAAATCAGACGTCAGGAAACCATGTACAGACATGCAATTGGAAAATGCAGTCAGTCACAGGAACAAAATTTTTATTAAAAATTAGAGCACCACAGAACATGAATAACCAGTGGTCCAATAAAGAGTAGTTTAATCTCTGCCACAGGTTAACTGGGAAAAGGATACTGGACAACCATCAGCACCCATTTCACAAAATCATTGTATGCTATGATCATGGCTCAACTTGTCCACCTGTATTAGAGTTGCAGAAAATAAACAAAAAGTTCAGCAACTGGGAAAGCAGACTGCGTCTTTTAAGGATAAGAGTTGCAATCACAAAATTAACCAACTAGAGTAATTGACTCCTATTCCAATAAAGGTGGTAAGCCAAATTTCATGATACACATCCCATTTGCCAAATTTCTTTTTCAAAGAGAAACAACACCTAGAACCAAAAAAAAGGTTTCCCTTTCTTTTTCTGGACCAGCTCAATACTAGAAAAATGATTGTTTGATGCTACAAAACTTCGACACTTCAAATAATGGACAAAACTTGAACATATTGTTACATGCCATCAAGTATTGAAGAATGAAAATTCGAAACTGCTAGCGCAACAACAATATTAAATCATTAAGATCGACAAGACATCAATTTTCAAAACTACTAATCCAACAATGTTACAGGCAGAAAAATGCAAATTATCTTTACAAAATAAATGAAGCAGAGCTGGAATCAGCTTCATTGTTATGTACACAATTTTATCAAAATTGGTAGACTAACGTCAATTCAAAGCTCAAATCTCAATAGATGAAAAATAAATACTTTGACCAATTAACCTTACGATATCATGAGAAACTCTTAAGAGAAACTTATACAACATGAAAACTTGGACACGATAAATAATATTTTCTGGTCCCGCAAAGATCACCCAATTATGATCCTACTAGAAGGAAATAACTACCAAATAAACAAAAACACTATCAAAACAGCAAAGGTACCAGTCTGAAAACAGAACTCATTTTAGGGTTTTTAAAAGCAATGCTAAAATAAGGATGAAATTACCATGATTGATATGATAGCCCACATGACTTGAAACAAAATTTGAGCCCAGTGTTCCACTCCAATGAGATGAACAAGTTCCCCTTCATTTGCCTTAGATCAATACTTAAACCCACATCGAAAGTTAAAAAAATTAATATGAAAGTCAATTAACCACCTTTCCTACTGCATGTTCCAATTATATTCTGTAGCATCATCTACAATTTTTACTTATTCACTATCTTTACAATTTTCCTTCTTTTTCCTCCCTAGCTTATATAGGTTTCATTTGCATCTCTTTGTTACTGACTTTTTCGACATCATTTGTTATCTCTTTTCTTCCTTCAATTTTTCAGCATTTTGTAAAACCTCTTCTTCATTAACATCATTTATCACCTGAAGGAGTTCCACAGGAGTTGCTGCTGGATCTAGCTCCCGACAACCTTTTGGAGCATTTGGACCTTCGTGACCTGTAAGCAAGTATGATGGAACATGATGGGAAAATCGAAACAACTCTTCCTTTGGAATACACCGAATTTCTCCAGGGTCCAAATGCTGATGGAACACAGTCTTGAAACCAGCAACCTTAACTAGCGGAGCAACGGTTACACCTACTTCATCACTGTAATCTTCTAGCACTTCCACCATGTCATACTTGTGTATCACTTCATCTTCTGTCAGTTCATTCCATTTAGGAGACCAATTCCGGTACAGAGCCCAAACATCTCCCTTTCTAGGATATATGCGAATTGCTCCACGGGTTCCTTTTGTCCACTTGACCTTGTGTGAAAATGAATTAAGTGAATTATAAATCTCATATTTGCCAACTCTGAATTCGCCACAAGTTTTTGAGAAGCCAGAACCCACCCAGTTTAGTGGGCCAAGTTCGCTGTTAGTCTTTGAATTAAGCCAACTGATCCTCATCTTAAATGGATTCAAAGATATCACATTATGGATCATAGCATAATACCTTGGCATCCCATCATCACCATCATATGCAGCCCATACCTGGTTTTCTCCAAAACAAGTTTCTGTTCGGTCCTTGTCAAAATTATGAAAATCTGGGTCAGGGACATCTATTGACATTGGTTCCAGAGTTTCCTTATCCACTTTTGCACCAGAGGATCCAGAAGAACACTTGATGCCCTGAATCCCATTCACCATGTCCAGTGGCTGATCAGACTTATTTTGATCACAAATGTCAGGCTTTGCCTGAGATTTTTCTCCTTCCTCATTTGCTTTCACATTAATCTTTCCATTATTCATAGCAGATTTGTTCCCTGTAGCTGAATTCCATTCATTTAGTTTCTGACAAATTTCTGTCCTAGCCTTCTCCATAAGTAGGGTTTGAAGCCCAAACTGGGGCACATCCCTTGGGACAGGCTGAGTGATTCCATTAACTCTACCAAATTGAAAATTACCCTTCCCAGATCCAGAAAAGGCAGATGAGCTAGTTTCTCGTCCAGCACCCATTTGACTAGTAACATTGGTTCCATAGTTGCTCAAACCAATATCTTCCACACTTTTCCTTCTCTTAGCAGAATTAGAGTTCAACACATCACCCGTCCTATTGGAAGCATGTTTCTTTCGTTTAAGGGCTTCCTCCCTTTTTGTGGCTGCCTGTGCTTCCTCACGCTCTCTCTTCACTTTTTCATATGCATGCTGAACCACACTCGCAGCCTGAGCAACAGATGAAGCACCACTTACTCTAGAGAATGCACCCCATTGGAAGTTTGATTGACTATATGAATCAGGTCTGCCAGGTCCAGCATTCCCAGGATTTGATGTGTTTTTACTGGCAGCTTGATGATTTGAGCTCTGCCGCTGCTGAGAAAAATTCCATGTGGTGGAAGACTTAGAGCCATTTGATGGCGGGGGCTGTGTTTCAACAGCTAAAAATGGCTCATGGCAATTAGGACATAGGAGATTATGGTTGAGGTACACTCTGAGATACTCATATTGCATCTTGCATCGATGACAAACAGTCCAAAAGGTATTAGGCTTCGACTTATGAGTTGAAACTGGAGTTGAAGAATGACCAGTTCGAGTAGTAGTCTTTTGCGTCTTTACACTTGGTTTGCTGAAATTGTAAACACCAGTAGACCCTGGTGTAGCCGATGAACCAGCTGTGGGGTTTGAAACTCTCTGAGATACTTTAGCATTCCTTCTCCGCAGGTCATACGCCGCTCTCTTAGATTTATCAGACAATAAACTCCATGCTTCAGAAATAAATTTAAATGCACCATCAGCTCCAATAGACTTATTTTTGTCAGGGTGAAGCATCAAAGCGAGTTTTCTGTATTGTTTCCGCACAGTTTCATCATCAGCTTGCGGATCCACACCAAGAATCCCATACCAATCAGCTTCTCCATTAATTTTATTGTCAGCTGAAATATACACATCAAATGTTGCGACCATCTGGGGAACACCCTCAAGCCCAGGATACAAATTTTGAGCCTTTAAAGCAAACCTCTTTGCCCCAGCAAGGTCTTTCCCCAAAAATTTCTTCTCCGCAATCTCTTTTGCCTTGGCAGCCTCATCCTTATTGCATTCCATTTTCCTTACTCCACCTTTTTCTAATATTTTCTTTACCCCTTTTGCAAGAATTGTTACTGCAAATGCATAACTAAATCAAAAAAAGACAAAGACGACAACATTGTTCAATTTTACAAATTCTTTCTTTCTTCATTCTTCAAAGTAAGAGCTACCATCAAAAGTTCAAAACCCTTGACCTTACTGCCTGCTGCAAGGAGTGGCAAACAGCCAAAATGGTACTACTTATTCCTAACTTAGAATTAAACAAACAATTCCTAAAGTAAAAGCGTGTACAAGAAAACAATTAATTTAATTAGGGGTGATTTACCTCAATATGACGGCTAATCTCAATACACTTCAACGAAGAAATTCTTGTGCTCTTGCAAGGAAAGGAAAGAAAATCACACTCCTCCACAGTTAGTGCCAGAGAGGATAGAGAATTAATTTAGTTTGCCGTTTGATCGATTGAAAACAAATGTAAAAAGGAAATGAAAGTTGCCAAGTGAGGTTCTTGAGGAGTTGATGATGTTGTTGTCCAACGTTGGTGGCGGTTCCGATGAGATGGTGAGCTGTGTAGGGAGGAAGGGGAGACAGAGAGAGAGGGAGAGATCGAGAGAGGGACGGGAAGACGACGGAGAGATCGGAGAACACAGGAAGAAGAAAGAGGTCAGGGTTTCCTTTTGTTACCCAAATGCAAAACAGTTTAGCACATGAAACTACGTCGTTTTGGTTTTTGTAAACTTTCCAAACTTTATTGTTTATGATGTATGAACGAAAATATTTACAAACGAGTATTCAAGAAAAGAATTTTTAACATTTGTAATCAAACGTAAATCTTAAAATTTTATGATCAAATAGTTAATTAAGCTAAAATGGGGGTCCATTTTACCCTATTAGCTTTTATGCAAATATTTAGTCAACAAGATCATAAGATTCACATGCATCTCATACAAAATTTTAAATGAAATGACGCTTTTATTCTTAATTTGACACAAAATACACTATCTCACTCTCTCCCTCTCCACTTCCATATCACATAGTTCCATCACTAATTTACTAATGCTTCAACTCATTGTTTTGTCATGGTTGCCACCACCACCACAAGTTCAATACCTCATCATCATTTCTACAATCTTAAATAAAAATAAAAATAGATCTCAAATTTTAATGAAGGTTTCTTATAGTTTAAAACTTAATGAGATTTATGAAACCCAAAGGAATATGACTCTTAATAAAACGACAATCGATTTTAGTGGTACCATAATCATTTCCTTCATTGATGGTTAGGTTTTAGGATTGAAGGAATGAGAAACATAGAGGCCTACGGCACTCTCTCACTCTTTCCCCCTCTCACTTTCACTTTTTCCCTTTTATAAAATAAACCCTCTCTAAAACAAGAATTTAGTCTCTAAAATTGGTTTTTGTCCTTTCTTAGTCTGCAACTCTCTAGGTGTGTTTCTTTCTTACTATTTGTTCAAATGGTCAAGATCAACAAGCCTCTTGATGCATATAATTTTTTTTCTTTCTTTATTTTTTATTGATTCTCTTTATTGCATATGATTTTTTTTATTTTAGCATTTTTGTTTGGGGATAAAATCGATCGCTTAGTTAAATAGAGGGCCACATATTCAAGAGTCCTTATAAACAACTTCTAAAGTAATAGGATTAGGGTATCGTGAATATATGGACACATAGGCCACTAGATCAATGATCTAATGGGTTAGACCTATTAGTCCGAATAGAAGGAGATGAGAATAAGAAGAGTTCAAGAGGGGAAAAGAACTAGGTGAGAGGGACATGAAAATTAAAAAAAAAAAATAAGGGGGTTGGAAGCAAGAAAAGAGGATAAAAAAAGATAAAAAGCACAGGGATCGTCGTTGTATTGATGCGAACGTCCCATACAAAGAAGAGATAATGTTATATTTGGTGCTTGAACTTGTAGTTTTTTTCTATTTTAGAGTCTGAATAGAAATGCTCTCAATTGACTATCTGGACTTTTAATTTTTTTTTCAATTTAGTGTCTCTTGATAAGATGGATAATTGAATAGTATAACAGGACTAAGAGGCCCATTTTTGCCTAGCTAGATGCTTATTTCATTTAATATTTATCCATGTCATCATGCCAATATGGAATATGCCTTGAAATGACCATCCTAACCTCATTTAATTTAGTTAAAAAAACCATCAGTTTTCTTAATATCTCTTTGTGATCGACGTGATCATGCAATATCTTCCTCCTCCACCTTCTCTAGCAACCTCCAGCAGAAAAATAAAGGTTATGCCCCACTTTCACCGCCAACTCACGCTCTGGACACTACTCCATCCATTCTTAGTGAATTTCACGAATGCAGAAGGAAGAGAAAGAAATAGAGATTACATTCTCTTGTTCTCTATAGCTTGCCAAAAATCCCCTAGTGCGTTAGGTAAGATGGATTATCATTCTTACTTCTATTTTGCAAGTTCCTTCCATTGATTTTGAGTTTAGCAATCATTATTGCATGTTGTAGAAACTTAGGGTACCTAATCACCGTATATGTGAAATTTTTTGGTTAAATCGCTACTGAATTAGCAGATTGAGAGTACATATCCATCTTCGATGGAGTTGTTATAAACTGATGAGACTATTATATATTTTGGCAAAAGAACGTGGAATTCTGTAGCTTTGGCAGCAATTCAATTAGGAATTAAGAAGAAATAGTTCAATTTTTTGTTGCTTCTTTCACTTCTACTTAGACTTGAAATTATCAGAGTAATTGTTAGGAATAGATAGTACATAAGTTGTTGATCCATGCATTGTTAAGACGATGAGTAGATTAATAGGATGGTTATAAATATTGATGGAAATTTTAAGTTTTTTTTTTAAATGGCAGCAACCAACAATTATATGATTATGTTTATGTGGTTTTTGGTTGCATTAGGGTAGAGGTTGAACTATTGAACAAAATGAACAATTTGACATAAATAATATAAGGGTTATTATAAGAATGGAGAAGTGGATGTACTGACAGTAGCCATGGTAAGATGTTGCTTCAATGTGAATATTTTGTATTTTTCATGTTAATAATGTACTAAACTCATAATATGAATTAAACTCATAATATATAATATAATCAAATGAGATTTGGATGATCATTTCAAGGTATATGTCATGTTGGTACAACAACGTAGATTAAATGTTAAGCCAAATAGGCGTCCAACTAGGCAAAAGTGAATGCCAATTAAAAGTTCAAACACTCAATTAATAGTAGTTTCTATTTAGACATCAAAATAGAAAGAATTGCAAATTCAAGTACCACAAATAACATTATCCTTGTAAAGAATTCGAAAATCCTATTTATAGATGAAACTTAGCTTACCTACCATACAAAGTAAACTATGCTTGCAAGCCAAAGAAAGTAATAAAAATTCCCTAGAATATTCTAGACTATCTAACACATGGACTTAAGATCTAAAAACACTACCATAGGCTTGCTCTTTTTGTATGAATGTCAATAATGTTCCATGACATATCATTTGAAAAATTCAAGTGCTGAAAATGATGTGTTGTACCAATATAGCCGCCTAGTGCTCTTCTTAGGTGGAATATTTGGAGTAAACAAAACCAATACTTATTGGGTTGAATATTTGCATCTACATGACATATGCCCAAATATGGATTTTAAGTGCTTAGGCCATTCTTTAAATTAAGTATTAAATGATGGATTTTCATTTTTCGTGGCCTTGCATCACTTTACACCTAATATGTTTGCCTTAGCCAATTTTTTGAGTGTAAAACTCTTAACCAAGTAAATTCTATGTAAGTTACATTTGGCCAACATGCATGCCACTCAGAATTTTGGCTACACAAATTTATGTTGGTAGATTAGTTTTCTCTTTAGATATTAATCAACTGAATTAGTTTAAGAGTGACATTCAATTTGTATGGCAAAAACTTATTTGGATCACCGATGCATTTTGCTTTCATAAATATAATCTACATGCATGGCTTTAAGTCTAATAGATACAAGAACTTTAAAAAAAATATTAATACCAATCAGTCCCGCTTCAATGTGAAGTAAATATTTTAATTTTAATTATACCCAACACATGGCCCATCATTTGGGCATTGGGTTGGCCAGTTCGAACAATTTCATGATTTAGTCAACTTAATTATAACGATGGCCATACAAACACAATTTGGTCATTTCTAATTTTTTATATCAGCCAACATTCATGCTTGTCAATCAGCCATAATTAACTTGCCTTATGTCTATTCAATCTTCCATTGTATGCCCTTGAGCCTTTATCAATTACTAAATATGATCGACTATATTTAAAAACAAGATAACTCAATCATTATTGAAATAAGGCAATCAGTCTAATGTAATTATCGTTAGCATTTTCTAGTTTAGACTTTACAAAGTTAAGAATCAATCTTTAAAATAAGTGAAATATATCTTGGCCTATATATTACCTTACTCAATTTTGGCAATCGACATGGCGTACTATTTGGCGCCTACTAATCAACAACAAAATTGATATGTGGGCCCATGCTGTCCTACTGGGATTTCCGGCAATATGCATGTGCAAAATTCACTAAATTATAAACTTTTTCTGTTTATATACTAAAATAAAAAAAAACGCAAAATTCATACAACAAAATTGAAATTATCCCCAATTTTTGTTACTCTAATACTTATTTTCATCATCACCGTATATTGTGAGAATGCTTGTCTTGTGATTATTTCTATTTGTTTTGTTGATTAATGTTCATATAAATATTGTAACTTATATGTTCGTAATTTGTGACTTAAATTTGGATTGTATTATTTATGTAATTTGTGAAGGATCCATAAGAATTCTTATTTTATCGGTTTGTAATAATTTCTTTTTATTTATATTGGTTTGTATTAATTTTTTTCTTTTATTGTCTTGTATTAATTAAATGATTTGAGAATTTGTAAGGGTTAATCAAATAGAATGTATTTTAGCAAATGGTTTGTAATTTTTTTCTCCTTCACCCATTCTTCATGATTGTTTAATTTATGCGTGATGTGTATTTAATTTGTGATTATTTGCATGTTTGACACATTTTCAAAAGTTACATAAAAAATATTTTACATCTCAATTTTTAGTTAATCACCTTATTAATAAATTATGAATATTCAGACATTAGGAGGCCGATTTAAACTGGCATAATGGATGCCTGACACCTTTCCATTTTTGTACCCAACTCATGAACTCATCTCTAATTAAAACTGAATTAATTAATTCCAAAGAATTAGTTAATTCAAGAATTTTCCTTTGTAAGGGAGGCGTCTCCAAAATAAAAAAAAAATCCTTACCAAAGTAAGCGAATTATTTTTATGAGGATTCAAGGGGTTTCATAAAGGAATTAGTTTCGTTAATTAAAATGAATGAAACTTGTTAGATTCAATTTTCTCAAATGACTTTTAGGAGAACAATGAGATGACAAAAAATTCATCATTCTCATATATCTGTAATTCTATAGAAAATGGATTTAAAGGAAGAAATAATGGAATGTCAAGTATTTTACAAGTTTAATATTGTTTACCTGAAGAATAATGGGACTCATTGTCCAAGGTCATGTAATAAGACTAGCACAAAAGCTCGTTAGTGTCTTTGTTAGTAAAAGAGCAGCAATGTTGCCGAATTCCTCCATTTGGAGCATAATTTCTCAATTTACATCTCCTCATGAGCTGTAGGAGTAAGAGAAAAAAAAAACTAAAGCTCTCATCCTCAGCTTCTGTATGATCCTTAAGTCTAGGCAGGTTCAGCAACCCATTAATCACACGCCTCAGCCTTTTCATTGTTGAAGCAAAATAAACATTGAAAACTACAAAAGTAGTATGTCTTCTTTAATGGACTCACCAATTTATCATTGGTCATACGTACTAAAATAGTACTAAATTCCTTGAATGTGGGACACATCTCATACATGCCAACCCTAAAGTTAAAGACATGTGTCTTTGGGTCTTAAAAACTAAGGCAAGCCCTAAGAAATTCTTTGTCAATCTTGACTTCCTTAAGGGTCAACACAAACACTATCCCATAAGCCTTTAAATTGATTTTCTCTACATTGGCTATGTTCTTGGTCCATAGATAAGTATCATGCATAAAATCAACATTCATTTTCTTTAAACGCTCAAGGCACAAAATAATAAAAAGCAAAAGAAAAAAAAGAGAAAATAATAAAAAGCTTGGAATTTTTTACCTAATGTTTGGTTTTTGTAACACCCTATATACAAAGAAAGTATTATACTCTAAATATTATGTAAATTAAGCAAATAAGTAATAAAGGAGTATTTCACAAAATACATGACCTATTTAAAACATCACTGAAATATAAGAAAATAAAATTTGTAAGGTATTAAAGTGATGAGTATGAAAAGTCCTAAAACTGTTAAGGTATAATAACATAAATGCAAATATATATATATATATATATATATATATGAAATGACATAAGGGAAATTTCATTCTTATAAGTGGTAGCCTAATATTTGCAGAACACAACACATGATTCATCTTTCTAAATTAAGAAAAGGGAGACAGGTGTACTAGAGAAGAGATCACCTTTTCACATCTTCATTTTTAACTGTAGCTTTTTTCATTTCATTTTCATCTTTCTATCATTCTAATATCTAGAAGATATTAACAGTTTTATTCTCTAAATTAAGAAAAGGGAGACAAGTGTGCTAGAGAAGACACCATCTTTTCTTTTATTTACATTTTTATTTTCAAAATTGATTTCTCCCTTTCACATTTCATTTCTATCATTATAGCAATTGCTAGATCATTCACCATAAAATATCAAGCGACTCATCCTCTAAATTAAGAAAAGGGGAAACAAGTGCACCAAAGAGGACAACATCTTTTCTTTTTGTAAATGCTCAATTTTTTCCTCAAAATAGACTCAATGATGATATCCTCATTTGCTAAAGAAGAGGTTGAAGCATCCGACGAACTTGATCCCGAAGTGATGGTCAAAGTTTAGAAAAGCAACCTTTAGTCCTTTTTCTCACATTTATGGCATGGCAAGGCTCATAAGTGCATATCGGGTTCGCCTGGGATGCGCCTTAGTGCCCTACAGCACTTCGTGCATCACACTGACCTTTTTCATAAAAAACAAGTCGGTTCGCTTGTGGAGCCCATCAATGACGCTTAAGGGGCCCATCAGTGGTTGTGACATTTCTCGTGGTAGAATGAGTTTGGAACGTTCAATTGATTTGATTCTTGAACTAGTTTTCTAGTTTAAGAAATCGGACCTATCGCGTCGTTTTTACTTTTTTGAGGTTCCTGGCAAAACGGGGCTCGAAAATGAGTCTCGAGTTTGCCAGGGATAAATTTTCACGCTTTGCATCGATGTATGTGCCATTTGGATTGATTTCATGAAAAATTGAAAATCGCCTAATTTGTGGGACCCACCAATGGTGCCCACATGCCATTAGGTTGTGAATAGTGGTGATTTTCACCATTTGTGTATAAATACATCTCTAACTCAAGGGTTAAGGGGTTAGTAAATTGAGGTTGAGAGAAAACTTGAGTGATCATAAACATAAACACAAAATAAGATAAAAATCCAAAATCAAACAAAAACACAACTCCAAAATCAATATACCACACAAATCTTAAGATATCTAAGTTAGTTGTGAGTGAGAGATTGTTATCAAAACAAAGTCAGTATATTCTAGCATCACAAACACATCCAGAACCACAAATCAAACACAACTTGTATCATCTTCAAGGATCAAAGTTGAAGGAGGGGTTCTTCATCAAACTTCAAGTAAATCAAGTTTTTATCTTCAAAACTGGATAACGGAGAATTTAAATCCCATTCTCTTGTGATTTCTAGTATACTTTCTATCTTAGAACTTTTAAAAATTGAGTTTTTAGGAGAGGAACATGTAAAAATCAATTTTGCAGTAAGTTTACTGCATTTCTGCGTAGCGAAGGCGCTAGCCTTCCTCACCTTTAGGCGCCTAGAAATACAACAAATTGCTATTCTTCCTCTTATGTCTTTAATCTTTTGGTGTGTGTAAGCTTCAGTTACCTTGGAATGAGACGTGAATCACTTCCAGTAGTGTTAGTCTATAAGTTTTAAAAGCAAAAATAACTTAAAAATCATCAAATCAAGCCCGGATTCTAAGATTGAAGTTGGTTAGGCCTAATGGCTGAAAATCGATGTTTGATTCGGATGAGTATGTTAATGATTTTAGTCTTACTTCTTGCAATGATTTGTGAATTTTTTTCATCTAATAGGATGAATATTATGATCATGAGCTTGAAATATTATGAAAATTGTTATATTTTATTTTACTAATATTTATTTAATGCACATTTAATTCTTTTTTTATTTTATATATTAGAATGATTATGTGTTGTTGTTCTAATATCTTGTCATTTTTATGCTTTTGACTTCATTTTATTTTCTATCCTTTTTTTATTTTTGTTATTTAATGCTCATTCCTTGAAATTTCATTATTTATTGGACTAATATTTTATTTTTTATTGACTAATTTATCAAGTACTTGCATTTATCATTTGTTTGAAAGTATGAATGTATTGTGATTATTTTATTTCATTCATTTTATTTTTTGCATTTAATATAATTTATTTATGTAATTTATTATTTTAATGAGAAATATAATATTATTGATGTATTTTGTAGAGAATTCATAAGAATTCTCATTTAAGTTGGTTTGTAATAGTTAGGTATATTTTTATTTGGTTTGTAATTTATTCTTAATGGTTTGTAATAATTTTAATTTTATGTTGTATTGATTAATTAAATGGGAATATGTAAGGGATAAAAGGGTAGAATGTATTTGAGGAGGGATTCTAATTCTTTTCTCCTCTCCCCCTTCTTTGTGATTATTTCTTTTTATGCTTGATGGATGATTTAGATTGTGATAATATGCTTGGATGACACTGTTTTCAAAAATTGCACAAAATGTTTTACATCTCAAATAAAATTAATACCGCAATTAATAAATAAACAAATATATGGATAACTAGGAGCCCAGTTTAGACCGGACCGAATGGGTGCTTAACATCTTTCTATCTCTGTACTCAACTCTTGAACTCACTTTGGTTAAAATCAGATTAAGTGATTCCAAAGAATTAATTAATCAGAGAATTTTTTTGTAATTTTAGGGTGGCACTCCAAAATTTTCAAAAATCTTACCAAAGTAAGGAAACCATTTCTTTGAGGAATAAAATGGGTTTGATTAATCAATTTTATTAATTAAAATGAACCAAACCCATTTAGTTCGGCTCTCTCAAGTAACTCTTGAGAAAGCCATGAGATGGCATGAAAACCATCGTCTTCAACCTGGTGACTCCACTGGAAATTATTTTAAGGGAGTTAACTCCATTAGTTGTCCAAATATTCATATTTATTAATATTAATATTAATTTTGATTGAGTTTAATTTCTATGTAGTTATACAATTGTCATTCATGTACATATCTCTTTTTAATCTCTATTCTACCTTACACCCTAAAGTGATACTGGGGGGATGTGGTCCTTTCACTCTACTCGACTATTGGGATCTGCCACTAATATACACTATCCATAAGTCAAGTACCATTTGATATATCAAAGAATTGGCACAATCCATTTTTACCTTAGACCCAAAGTAAATAAGAAGAAACAACCAATTCTCGCTTATGGAACCCAAGACTCTATTTAACCGGCCAAAGTTCATGTAGTTAACCTTAGTTCTTTTTCTTAAGAAATACCATAATAATATTTATTTGTTACATTGATTAAATAAATGTGAGCGGCGTCAATCCCAAAACCCTACATTGGTTTATGGGCCTAACCCAATGTCATGACCCAAAACCGTGGGCCAGACCGGCACTAGGACCTGGGTAAGCTTAAGGCCCCCGAGGCCCGTAGTAAGCCTAATCTCTGATTTCAACACCATAATTACATGAAAATATTCTACAAGTTGGCCCATTATATT
>CANUEX010002853.1:0-32074 GCA_948099535.1 Jatropha multifida
AATTAAAGAAATATTGGTCCGATTTTTAATCGATTAATGGTTATTCAATAAATTTTCGGGCGAACCAAAATGATTTTCGATCCCCATAATATTACGTAGCGTAATATTATTGGCTAATAATTTACAATTTAAATTTAAATGGGAATATTTCGAAATAAAAATTTCAGGGTATTATATATTTTCAATGATAAATATATATTTTTCAATATTCATGTCCACGTCTAATATCATATATTATTGCATTCACTTCAAGAAATGCATCAAATCTAGTTTGGTGGATTTCACTACTTTCATATTCAGTATTATGTGTCATTCCATTCACTTCAGAGAATGAAGAAAATCTAACCGGACAAGCTTCATGATATTAATTAGGAGCTCAATATTTTGCTCAATGATAAAAAGACATAAAATAAATTGAAAGTTTATCATAAAACTTTTTCTCTCGATATTGCTACTTCATGAGCATATTTGAAGTATAAATATAATTTATAATTCTATATCAAAAGCTAATATAAGCTCCAAACATAATAACAACAGTATATTAATTATATTTAAGAAATATATCAATTAATTTTTAAAATTTATACCACATGGATAATATATGCTAATATATAGTGATAATTATAATAAAAAAAATAATAACCTTGATATTAAATTAAAATAACTTATAGTTTTGCAAGATTTGCATCAATAAAGGCATTCATTTATGATGAGTCTTTTGTGATTGTACCTTGTTTTTAAAATATTCTAAATAACGTATGTATATTTAATTATTAAATATTTAATAGAGAAAAATTATTATCTTTGCAATATTTTGATTAGATTCTTGATCTCTAAAATTCACAACAACCAAATGCATTTCAAGATCTAAAATATGATAAATAATTTGTTGCCCACAATATAAAGAACCATGAATTCAATTGTTGTAGAATTTGATGAACCCTAACAAAAAGAAATAATGAGTAAAAATAAAAACATAAAAAGAAGACAAAATATAAAAATCAAATGATTTTGAAAACACATAATATCTGACAGCACCATATATAGATAGATTATAATGAACAGACAAATAGTTGTTGTTTTTCTTATTTTCTCGTAAAAGCAAAGAACAAACCAAAAGAGAAAGACAATTACCATGCTTGTATAACCAAATCAATCCATTACAAATTATGTGGCCACAAATTGACCCTGTGAAAATCGAAACTTCCTTTTCCTTTCTTTTTTTTTCCTCAAATAACCAATTCGTGAAAATCTAAAGTAGGAGCCGTGACTATCTTTATTCAAAATGTTCTAAATTTTCCAAATCAAACTTATTAATAATTAATTAGTGGAAAAATTATAATCTATCCCCTGTTTTTTGGGAGAAAAAACTATTTTGCTATTTTATTTCTAAAAATAGACTGTCATATCCTTGCATTTTCAGCCTGTAATACTATATTGTCCTTCATTTATTTTTGCAATTTCAGATGTTAAATTACTATGAAATGATATTAATGACCCTAATGAAAAGCTACAATCTGCAACTCTTCATTTCCAATCAACTACACTCCTTCCCGTTCCTCTCCAGTATCCAACACTTTAGATCAGTTTTAAATAATTTCTTTTTCTTCTTGATCATATTATCTAAACTAATTTCTATTTATCAAGTTGTTTATGAAAAAGCTATAGTTGGGTTATATTTGTATTGTTGCAACAACTTCCATCTACGGCCATTATCGGTGGCAAAAAAAAAAAACTATGAAACGAAGCTCTTTAACTTGCTTAGCTGAACTCCTCACTCGATTTTTCTATTTGTTCAGACCATTTCTCTAATAGAATGGAAAAATATAAGATGCCATTGTTTGTAGCAGCACCAATTCTAGCCATAGTTCAACAAAACCAGATACTAAAGATTGATTCTTGACCTCTTCTCTCTTTTTCCTCCATCAAACTTGAGTTTATTTGACCTATTATTTGATTTGTAATATATATATATAATACATGAAGAAGAAGAGTTTAACAAAAGGTGTGATATTGGAGATTGTAGTGTTCTAGAGAGTTGTAATGTTCTGGAGATTGTAGAACTGCTAGAAGAGAAAGAGAGGGACAGGAGTAGGGTATATTGGTGACAACAATTTTTCCTCTCTTTAAACCATTAGGTTTTGTGTTGATTTGTATTTTAAAATCGTAAATATTAAACGGAAGGGCAATAGTGTGTAACAGATTGAAAATACGAGGGTATGACAGTCTAATTTAAGGGTAAAGTAGTTTTTTAACAAAATATAGAGATACGATTATAATTTTCCTTTAATTAATATCATATCATAACTAAATATTTATCCATAATTAATAATAATAAAATTTTTAAAGAGGTATTAAGAATTACCTTTCAAGGGCAAAAAAAATTCAAAACACATGAATCTTAACTTTAGTTATTCCAAATTATAAGTTATCTTCTCTTTAAGTGGTTCGAGATTAGAGCGGTAGAATGAATCGTGTGGCCGTAGAACGAATCGTGCTAATAACGTATTATAAAATAATAGAAAAATAAGAAGAGAAGGGAAAATAGAGATAATATGAGAGTGCGTATTTATTATCAATGAAAAGTCACATACATATGGTTACATGAGTAGAACCCTAATAGAGTTTTACACAAAGATCAGAAAGATAGAGTTCGCAATAATTAAGTATATAGACTTTTAGCCTATATAAGACATCTATTTATTTCATAACAGTTAATACATTTTACTTATCTTTAAAAAAAAAAACTTATATTGAAACTTTTGATTAGGAACTTAAGTTGTCCATTGGCTATATAATAATAATCCTTTACATAAAAAAAGTTATCGATGTTATAAAATAATATAAAACTAGAGAGAAGAAAGAGAAGGAATAGAGAGCAAAATATGAGAGAGAATATCAGTGTATATTATTATTGATGACAAGCCGCATATATATAGTTACACAAGTGGAACCCTAATAGAATTCTCCACAAATTAGGAAGATAGAGTTCACAGTAATTGAGACTATAGACTTCTGGCCCATAACACTCCCTCTTGGATGTCCATTATTTAAAGAATATGCCTCGTTAAAACCTTACTAAGAAAAAACCCCATGGGAAAAAAATCTTAGTGAAGAAAAAAGAGTACATTATTCTTTTCTTAAATACGCGTTAAAATACTATCTCATTAAAAAAACCTTTACTAGGAAAACCCAATGGGACAAATCCTTGGTTAAAGAAAAAAAGAGTACAGTGCGTATTTACTCCCCCTCATGAAGATAAATTTTGAAATATTTATGCAGTCCAATTTTGTGCATGAGTTCTTCAAAATTTGTGGTAGAAGTATAAAATATGTTGATGAGCAAATCAACAATATTGTCGTTTGAATGTTTGAACTTTAATATCACCATTCTTTCGGGAGATCGTGAATGAAGAAAAATTTTTGGTAATATATTTTATTTATCTCCTCCAACATGTACTTCTTATAATATTGTAGAAATTTCTTTATGGATAAATAGACTGCATGCACTTTTCATCTTTCTTCATGAGTTGCTCAAACGTCTGTATGACTAAATGAAGTAGTAGTAATACTTCATCCCTTGAATGCCATGAAATAATTGTACCTCTATATGTAAGTGAATGGCTTGATTATAATCTAACATAATGTGAATTACACAAGTAACTTGTATTTTCATAGCCGATCAAAACTAATTTTGACATGTTAGTTATAACATAACTCATGTATATTATGCTATGGAGATGTCAAAAATATATGTTTAACTCCATTTAATTTCTTCATATCCATATAGAACTATATGTTGCTAATAAAATTTATAAAAATCAAGCCAAGTATGAGTAGTAATATACATTAGCACCCTTATTGCACTAAGATATGGTACTTTAGGGCCAAGAGTTCATAATTTTCTCAAAGTGAAAAATGGTCATCTTCTCATCAAGTGACCCCACTATTATCCACATAAAATCATTTGAATAACTTAGTCATATATGTAGAGTCTTAGGAAAAATCTCATTTATAAAATGATCGATCTTCAGGCCGACACAAAACTTTATATTTTTAATATGTTTCATCTCAATCTCTTGCCTTAAGGAATTTATAATCTTTGGAAGCTCTTCAGAGTTCCAATAATGTTCATAAACCAAACAATGACAATTTCATATTCAAATATCTCAATGAACATATATCAATATCTTTTTAATAGATATTCACTAACCAATAGATCACCTTACTCATGATAGTATACAAAATAAATATCAAGAGTATACTTTCAATAATAAATATTATAAAAAGATATATAATCATAAAATGATATAATATTTTCTTGGCAATAAACATCATTAAGATAATTGTATCATAGGTACTGAGATTTTTTTAATCCATATAGAATCTTGAATATATTTATTAGGGTCTCGATTTGCTTGCTTCAAGCAATTTCATATTTCATGGATATCGTTATCCAACAATCTATATAGAGCTCTATAACATTACTTGAATAAATTTTTCAAAAATTTAACTTTGTGCTTAAGCAACAAGAATCTTTTAGAGATTTTTATATAGATATCTCCATCAAATTAGTATATCAATAGACAACCATTAGCTTATTAGACGCATTTCGAATTTTCATAATTTGCCGGACTAATCAAATAATTGCATCCACTATATAAGAGTATTTATCTTCATAATCAATGACAGTTACTTGCGAAAAACTTGTACAACAAGTTTGCTTTATATCTCATGACCCCATTATAATTTCGCACAAATACATATTTGTAGTCTACTGACTTGACATCTCTTCATATCCATACTAAAATTTCAAAATTTTCTTTTGAAGTAAATTAAATGCCACATGCGTCGTTCTATTTTGGCCAATCAATTTTGTCTATATTAATAGACTAAACTCAAAATCCTTATCATTTTTCACAATTTCAAGCACTATAAAATATTGTAGACATTTCTTTTATATTGGTTTCATCTTGTCCTGACATGACATAATTTATAGAGATTTCACAATTTTTATTTATTTCAGGTACTTGAGTTTCTTCGGAAAACTTATTAGTCATGTCTAGGATCTCTTCTAGAGTTTATTTTTCTAGAACTTGACCATCTTAAATATTTGCTTCTTTTCTTTCATTCTTGGAACCAATCTACCATGCTTCAGGCATGCCGTAGATTTATTAACATAGGGAGTTTATCCTTCAGGGACTTCAATTATAATAGAAGCAATTTACAGCTAGTATGTGAGATTTAATTATCTCTTTTTAGATCAGTAAATATATCTGGCAACTAATTTGTAAAATCTTACAAATGAATTATTTTTTAAACTTTTAAATTTATACTGTCTTGTATAAGGATGAAGATATAATAACAATAATTCTTTTCCCACTAATTTATTCTTTTAGCTGCTTATTTTCTCCCCCTAATGTTGAGATCCATAACAATTAGCAAATTTGATACAAATAACTTTCTTATTTTTTTGAAAGTTCTAGATAAATAGATATAAATTTATACCCGACATATTTTCCAACCTCTTTTTGAAAACCCATCTTAGTGCGTTGTGGTGGAGTATATACCGCACATTTAAAATTCCTCGATGGGTAATATTTGGTTCCTGATCCAAAATCAATTATAAAGAGGAGAACTTACAATAACTTATTTGGCTTGATGCGAATAAGTACTATTAAATTTAATAGCACGTCCTTCTAAAAGTAGGGATCATCATTATCATAATAATCCTTGCAATTAATCGCAATTATTTAACAAATGATTATACTAAATCATCTTGAGCATAAATAAAAGCAACAACAGCTTGCCTTATCATTATTTCAATTAGCACATGACATAGGCATTAAAGGGCTAATGTTTAAATTCACCATCATTCTCAAGCTTAAATAGCATAATTTAGAAATTGTACTCTTAATCAAATTATTTGCGCAAATAATCATGCAAACTTCTAGTTGCATATTTATAATAATCTTTGCAAATTTCAAGTTACAAATTAATAATTATCATGTACTATCTTTTGGATGCATCCATAACATATCCAAAAAAAATTCATATATAATTTCCCTTTATAAATTCCAGAGAATACAAACAGTTCAATTTGAACTATTGATGACTGCTCAATATTAATTTACTTTGAGGACAAATTAAACATGAAAATTCATTATATTTGAAGAAACTTCTAGTTCTTCAATAAATATCCATATAAGAATTAAATTTTTCTTTTCGCATCATTATTGATCTGAATGGTCCAACCGATTATGTCAAATAATAAAGTGCTTATATTTGTAAACTTTCGATTTACAATTATATTTATTTCAATCATTATGATATCCATTCTAATAAATATTTTTAGAATAATGCATTATGCACATTCATCTAGGTAGTAATACTTGCTATTGAGGAGCATTTAAATTTTCTTATACTACCAAAGCCAAATTTTCTTATAAATAATTTGAGAAATATAACGTACTAATAATAATAATAGATCCAAAATAACTTATCAAATCATATATGACTAAATAATTTGAATTTCTACTTTCTAAATCCAAAATAATTTGACTAATTTAAAACAATAATAATATATACACATGCAAAAGAAAAAAATTGTTTTCTTTCACCATAGATCTATAAATTTTTAATTGATTATAGTAATTAAATTTCAATCCACCAATAAATTACATGATTAAATAATTATAGCTTTAAGAAAGGGTATATAAAGTTACTTTTTAAATAACCTTAACTTTAACTGTCGCAAATCATAAATTGTTCTCTCTTTAAGCGATTTGATCAATAGAGCTATAGAATAAAAATCAAAGCAATAGGATAAAATCGCAGTGGTAAAACGAATTGTACTGATAACGTGTTATAAAATAATATAAAACTAGAGAGAAAAAAGAGAATGAATAGAGAGCAAAATATGAGAAAGAATACGAGTATATATTATTATTGATGAGAAGCCGCATATATATAATTACACAAGTGGAACCTAATAAAATTCTCCATAAATTAAAAAGATAGAATTTCCAGTAATTAAAACTATAGACTTCTGGCTCATATAGAACATCTTCACAGTAGAAAGTTTTCCCATATAACAAAGAAGAAATATTTTAAGAAACACGTCACGCTAGCATCCATCATTCAAAAGCAACACGATGGCTTCGCTGAAATTCTCTTATGCTCCTCTCAATATGGATAAATTTAAAACATAAAATTCATTTATAAGTGAATTTATGTAATTATATTTAAAATAAATTTGAAATTCTATTACTTTTATTTTTTAAAATATGTTTAACACAATATTTATAATGTTAGGAAAACATTTTTTTTTAGTCCATAGCCACTGGACTCCTCGAGTATTGCAAAACCCATAAAAGAGCAACTCTCTCAGGCTCAAACTTGAAATCTAGTATTGCAAAACCCACAAAAGAGCAACTCTCTCAGTGTGACAGGCTCACACTCGAGATCTTTGATTAAGATTAAATAAATAATTCTAATATTATAAAAATTTGGATCATTTAATTTTATCAAGTTCATTTTGAAATTTCACCCATTTTGATGAAATTAAATTTAGTTCAAAATTAAATTTACAGAATTAAAAATGCTCATTTAAAAAATTTCAAACACAACTTTGGAGTTAAATAAATTATATAAAATTATGTGAAATTCATTGATTTCAGACAGGGTCCTTAATGCAGTTCTAGGGACCAAATCCAATCCTCCGCTCATAAGCAATACCCTTGAATGAACCGAACCTGAATTTGAAAAATATCAAATTCTCTCAAAATCTAACATGTTTCATCCACAACTTTCTTCATAAACACATGCCTCTAACCTTGCCCAAGCTATATCTTGAGCCATCTACCAATTCTATCTTTTTTTTTTTTAACATGCTGATATATAAATCCTGTCCAGCGCATCTTAGTACTTTCAATTTCAGTAAAAGAAACGTCTTAAAAGATCAAACCTTTTGCAACTGAAGTTCACATGTCCTCCAACGAACAGCTAAACAAAAGAAAAAGGCAAGTAATGAGGCATAGATTAATAGTTTTCAGCATTTTACATTATTACTAGGAGAACGAACAGCCGAAAGGGGCGACATTGTTCCACGAGCCTCAGATTGCAGTCAAATTCATATCATCTTTCAGTATATTAAAACATACAACGGGTCACTTAAAGCTCTCGCTTGCATTTTGACACAGGTAATCACAGAGTTTACAGTTGAAAAGTATATCCACCAGAGGCACTAGTAGCTATCAATATCTGTTTCTGGCCTTCGAAGATAGTAACGCAGAGAGTTCACCAGCACCTAAGGATTGCAAAGAAAATAAAGGGTGGAGAATGCGTAAATATTAAAAACAAGCAATGCAAAGAATCTCAGGCTACTTTTGGTGACGTACGATGGAAATAAAATATAATCAAATGCATTTTCAATGTAAACAATTACAATAGAAATGTGTTTAATTACATTATATTTCACAGTGGCTCACTACATATAATCTTAATTTATAGAGTAAAGTGCCCATCTTTCCAGACAAGAGATGCAAAGTCATTTATTAAATAATTTCTAGAATCAACTTTTCCAAGGTAAAAAGTATTGGTGCAACTAAATGTAGCGCAATCAAGTGAAGCTTTGAATGGCCAAAAAACAGTACTTAAAAATTAGCAATTATTGCAATTTACCAAAAAGCTTTTGGTTTGGCAATTCTTCGATGCAAATTTTAGTTTATTGTAATTTTATCACAGATCCAAATTAGGCCTGAACTTGTTGATCTGGAAAGTCTTCACTTGTTTCTTTCGGTATAAACCACGTGGAAAAAATGAAAATATAGTAAAAAATTCATGTCAACGGAGCATAATGTTAGGTTTAATAACTCAAAATTAGCAAAAAAATAAGAGAAAATTTAGGCCTGTCACTTCGGCAAATTCAATTATAATTTTGCTTTGAAATTAGATGGGTGCCAGAATTGCAAAAAAAAAAAAAAAAAAAAATTAAATAGTGCCACATAGAGTTGCCACAAACAAAACTTTATAACAAAACTAAAGCAAATGCTAAAATTGAACTTTTCTTTTTCTTGGCATTAACTCATTTTAGTTAACAGTAATGAACTAAGAATTTGTTTGCTCACATTTTATTCAATTGCATTAGTAACAAACAAAGGCAGGTTCATACGGTTCAAGAATAGCGGTTAGAGATCATCAAACAAATGTAGCTAGCCAGTCACCTGAGACAATGAACTGTTTAATGCTGCCCCTCTGTAGCTGACATGAAATTTGTCTTTGGCTATCAATCCCTGAGTGCAAAGAAGAAGTCAGTGATGAGTGAATGAAAAACAGATGACAAAAACTTGAGGGCATGTGAAGTGTGTTTTGAGGTGGAAAGGAGAAACCTCTGTTTCAATCTCAGCTGATTCTACATCAACATTGACATCAGCCATGATTTTAATGATTTCTACAAGTAATCCAGGTCGATCTGCTGTCTCAATGTAAAGCAAGCTGGCAAAATAAAAATTGCTTAAAACATAATACATTGAGTAGGAAAATTAAAAAAAGGACATGTAAGCTCTGAATCATAATGTTTAATCATTAATCTCCCAATATGTGGGTACCTCTGCTTAGGTCCATCTTCTTTGACATGTATATGGGTTGTAATATCAACATCGAGCTGCCATAGATGAAATCATTATATTTTGTATAAACTCCTATTATATTTGAATTTGGTAATAAATTCTCCCATTAAAACATGTTAGTAGTTAAATAAATATATAGAAGATTCAAAATTAAAATGAAATGACATGAAATGCCCAATGTCAAGCAATAATTTACAGTTATTGATAGCTTTACAAAACAGCTCGTGTCAACTTGATGAAACATATTTTTATAGAGATAAATATGTTTCAAGTATATTGTGTGAAAAAAATGCATGATGAAAAGTTCTTCCTTTTACTTTTGACATTAAAAAGGACTTTTTGATAAACATGAAATGGATTGTCATTAATAAGAAAAAAAAGAAAACGAAAAATAATAAATGTTTGAAGATTAGAATGGAAGAAATCAATACAAAAAAAATGTAAAAAATTCTATTATCTTGAGTTAGGTAACAAATTTCCTATTAAAACCTGTTAATTGTTAAATAAAATAAATAAACGCTTAAAATTGAAATAAATTAAATGAAGTCCTACACGTTGAGCCATGGTTGACACTTACCTTATGGTTGACACTTTCTGAGTTTTGGCTTTATTATGTATAATAAATAATAATATATTTGCGAATAGACACATTAACAAACAAATGATATTTAGCCTCATTATCTGCCAGTAAGCAGAATAAATAAGGTTTTATCAGATCTACATATAAAATATACTTTGATAACCACACTGCATATCAGACATTGAGGAGACCACTTGATAAATAAATCAATATAAAACTTCAGGGAAAATAGCTGCTTGTTGCTAGCTGGATTAAACAGTTTGCGGACATACATTGAACGAAGAAAATTGAGACCATTCAAATGTTCAATCTCATGACCAAAAGAGCTTCTCAGCTCTATCTCTTCTTTCTCTTCATCATAAGGTAATACCTATTTCTTTGATAACACGGAAAAACTATTAAAGCGTTCAAACTTGTATCCTTTATCAAGCTACAAATAACTAATCAAGATATGCACTTCAGTTTAGAAAACCTGATGCAGGACCAAAAGTCTAGAACTTGTCACATTACTGTAGCATTATTGTTAACATTTCACTACAATAACAATTCTCAAATTAAGGTTATTTATGTCTTGATCAAGTTAGACTGTATTTAGAATGGTGAAGTCCTTCGATTTGGATTTACTATTTAGAAATGTATTCTAGTAGAATTTATGCTTTAATCTTCAATTTAGTAGCATCAATAAGACCACAGTTACCTGAAATGTGGTATGATCTGGGTTGTGATATGAAAATGGGTACGAAATACGCCAGTTAAATAGAAAGGTGTGTGTTTAGGGGTAGACTAAGTTGGTACACTTTTGGTACACGGAACATGAATTGTATTTTTTGGGTCTAGCATTTTCATCACTTAAATTTTACAACTAGTACATTTATTTTAATATTTTTTTTCTTGTGGAATTTTTCAAATTCAATAAATAACTAATATCCTAAATCTAAAATTCAAACAAACTAATGCTATTTCATAATAAACTAGCTGTTAGCATGTTAACAATAATAATAATAATAATAATCATATGAAAAAATTGTTTTTCCATAAAATCTAAGTCTAAATTTACAGCTTTTCTTATTGATAAATTTGCAATAAATACAAAGTCCTCTCAAGTTCTAGGTATTTTAACAATCGTATTAGGATGCAAGACTATAAAAATATGATTATGAATTTGGCTGATAAATAGATCATTAAGATATGCTTAAAGCACATAAGACGTTAAACATAATAGAATATACCTACTAATTATAGGTACGCGATGATGAGGAAGGAAAGATGAGAACAATAGATGAAAAAATAAAAAATGCAGATAACTCGAGAATAAGGAAAAGTTGAATAACTAAAATGGAGGTACTCAAAAGTCAATTGTAAGACAAAAAAAGTTAAGAATATACATATACGAAGATGGATATGTGGTCACACAATATTGTATAAGATTAGGAATAATCACATTAGGCAAAATGTGCAAGTAGCAGAAGTTGGAGCTAAGACAAGAGAAGAACATCTGAGATGGTATAGTCATATATGACATAGAACCCCCTATTGTGATAAGAACCCATGTCCACGTAAGCCATTGCAAGTTTATTCCAGAAGGAAGGTTACAAGTCAACAGCAACTTCAGCTACTTGACTTACTTGGTCAAAAGGAGAACATCATGGCAGCAGATTTTCAGGAGCCATTATCTGCAGTTTATTGAGCACCTCTCCCACTTTCTACTGCACATGTCCTAGTTTTCAGCTTTCAATAAAGTCTTGGCTCTCTATTATATAAAGACCAAGCTTCGTATTTCTAGATATCATTGTTGAAGTATTTAATTGTTATTTTGGAGAGTTGTCCTTCTCGAATTGGACAATAAATTTTCTGCAATAAAAATTCCAGTTTTTCCATTCCATTCCCATTATTTCCATCTCATTTTTCTGTTCTATCATTTTGCCTCGGTTTGTACATGTCATAATTGATAGTGAAGGGTGCTAAAAGGGGAAGAGGTCGACCTAGAACTGCTCGGAGAGAAGTTATCATGAAATATATGCAGCTTTGGATATTAGTAAGGATATAACTATTTACTGAAAATAATGGAGACAAAAGATTCAAGTAGCAAACCTTAGTTGTTGCTGCCTATTTTATACTTTGTTCTATTTATCAATATGTCAAATGATTTTAAAATCCTCCGTCAAATGCCCTTTTTCTACAAAAAGTATTTCAAATTATATATTTTGCTTTGCATTAATACTAAATTTGGTCAGACGAAATTGGAAACAAAGGATTCATATAGCTGACCCCAACTAGTTTGGGACTAAGACTTAGTCATTGTTTTTGTGTTGTAATTGAGTCCTAAAACCATTAGAACTGTTTAATGTTTTCCCTAAACCTAATAGTGTTGACAAAAGTGTGATCTTTTATTAGTTAATTCCTAAAAGAAATAAAGTGTTAGGCTTCAGTCCTAATATGTTTATTCTTGTTGTAAACTGCTACCATCTCTCAACCTTTTCCCACCAGCTTTCATCATTAAACAAGAAAAAAAGAAGACAGAAGTCCTATTCTTCTGTCTTCATCAGTTCTCTAGCTTATCCATTCATGTTTTCAGATGAATTCTAGGTCATCAGATCTCATCAATGATTCCTTTGACCATTCCAGTGCCTTCTCTTCTCTCTTTCTCACTAATCTAGGATATAATGAAATGATTTCCTTTTTATTTATTTTTTCGTTTAGGAATTCAATAGAACTAAACGTTTTAATGGAATACTGGTTTAATTTTCTATTCTAACTCATAATCTAGAATTTACTTATTTGTAAATTTTTTTTTGTTCCATCCTAACAAGTGTTCTTTAGAGAATATCACAGCTTTCCTCTTTAAACCCTAAAAATCCTTATCAAACACTTTTTCACTATTTCCAATAAGTATTGTAAAATTTCACCCCATATTGCAGTCGAAAATATTTTGGGTCTCCAAATTTATACAGTATTGGAAATGCTTGCATATTTCCTTCTTCTTCTTCTTCTTCTTCTTCTCCTCTCTCTCTCTCTCTCTCTCTCTCTCTATCACACACACACACATCTTTTCCCATGCTTCTTAAATAGAAATGGACTCACTATGTTATTCATTTACAAGACTTTGATGTGATGGCAGAAATCTGCAGTGTTCAACAGACTCAATAAAGGTGCAAAATAACTACAGCCGTAAATCCTAGACTATCAGCCAGATCCATTAGATAGCCAATTAACAAGACATGCAAGTGGTCAATCCTTGCCCAACTAAAAGAGGTAAACACATAAAAAACTTAAGAATAAAAAATGCTTATCAACAAGTTAAGCACAATAAAGTGCTGGCTGCTACAACAAAGCATGGAGACTACAATTCAATAATTGAGTAATACTGAACAAAAAAGTAATAAACTTGCCCTAGAAATGGAGAAGCCAGAAGATTATAATTGTCGAAGCAACAGCAAATCAACAAACCAGAAGATCATGCTTCAATCAACTTGCAAATAATAATTTTCATACACAAACAACCTCCATATGTCATTTGAGCTAAACATTCAGGAAAGCAAGCAAGCTCTGCCAAGCAGGCCTCAGTAAAAACATCCAAAAAAAATTTAAGAAAACAAAAATTAGCTCAACAACATTACCTTTTTCTCAGGAGCTTTTATTCCAAAAACCTCACCCATAGCAAGTAGCTTACTGCATTCCTAGAGAAAGCAAACAGTTATATATACCAATCATGGCGGTCAGACTGCAGTGTTAATTCATTTTCATAAGCAATGTGATAGCTGAAAGCAAAATTTCTCTTGCATCTATCCACAAAAAAAAAAAATGAACTTGGCAAACATACAGGATGGTACTTCAAAAGATTGTTAATGATGGTAAGTCGAATTCTCTCTAACATATCTGGATCTTCAACCTTGCGCCCACTGTCCCTAGTATGATAAAAATGAATTTATAAATTCAATGACAAAAAAAAAAAGACTTCATAATGGTCAAAACTACGGAAAAAAATGACACATCTCACTAAATTCTAATGTAAACACTAAATTTTTTTTAATCTCCAAGTCAAAGAAAAGCAAGAAGAACCAATGCCAGAGCATAAAAAATATATTTTTTCCAACTAACAGAGCATAAGAATTCCAATAGTAAGGACGCTAACGGTAAGGGAGCCGGTTAAAGTAGAACGCACGTGAGATAAATCAATGTATATTCATCAGATTTGATTTATCTATATGGTTAATAACTTTGCATGGAGACATGCAGGTTGAAAATCAATAGTTTGATTGACAGGACTTTGGATGAAAGCAAATGAGGAAACAAAATGAGTACCACTACAAAACAATGAATGAACCTGGACTTGAAGCGCAAGAGACTGTAAACCATTTCACAATTTTAGGAACCAGTAAGAAATTTTTGCAGGTCATGCATGGGCTAAACTCTACCCTAGCACAGGCCAAAAGATGCTTAAGTTAAAAAATAACTTACAAACGTGTAATGAAGCATTTTGTTTTCTTGACAGATCCTTCAGTGAAAACAGATCCTTTTGCTACATCCAATCCCAACTCTTTCAAGGCCTTCATCTGCCCCATGATAAACCAAGAAGATTCAGAAACATTCTAATGTTATTAAAGGAAAGTTTAAATGTTAAATTTACATTTTCAAAAGGAACCACAGTCAGAAAGTATTTCATTAACAATACTTTTAGAATGAGAATTGCAACCATGTGCCATCCACATTGGGCATGATAATATATCTAATGCCAGTTGAATATGTACGCACTGGCAAAAGCCCCAAGAATGATTGGGCAAGCAGCACTATATCTTGTAAGGCTTTTCAAGGAAATTGAGAAAATTCGCAATTAATATGCGACTAAAGCACCATTTGCTTTATGAAAATATTTTAATAGAAAACCATTTTTTGCATTATCTTGCTTTTACTCTTTTCTCTTTGTTTTCTAGGTGAAGGTTAAGCAATTGCACTGCCATTCTGGTGTTTGGTGTGCATATGAGAATTAGCCAATGAAAAGGATTTTCTTAATAAAAAAATATGGAAAAACAAGCATCATTTCTCTAGTCTGGAAAGAAGTCATTTTCTGGATTTTAAGAAAATAAACAAGAAAATCACGTTGACAAATATCCACTAACCCAAGGTTTTCAAACCTGGCCCAATGATCAAACTGGTATAAAAGCAAACAGCCACAGCTCACAGGTTAGAGGTTCAATGAGGGCCAAATTGGGGTTCAAACAAAATTAAATTAAATTAAATATAAAGACACTAATTTGAATTTAAATTAATACAATACTATCTTATAATGAAAATGCATGAACAGATTGACTACATCAGAATGCGAATTTCTCAAGGCATTAATGTGTAATATGGCAATTTCTCATAATTGTAGTTAAAACAAATGATTGATAAAAAGAAGAGTTTTGTTTGTCAAAAAATTAAGAAATAAAATAAAATGGCTCTTTTCTTTTCAAGCTATTATATTAGTGTCGCTTCCATTGAGCATACGTGATTATTTATGTTACATTTAAATGCTCATCATTTTGAATTTAAAGTCATTTTGTGCTAGTATTTAATAAGATTGACTTTCAATGTTGTATTAAGAACTTATTTTTAAATTTAGATTCAAACTTCATAGATATTGTGAAAAAAGGAGAAAATATCTTTTGGTTTTATACTTGATATTGTAACTATTATGTCAAATAATGAACAATTCATCATTTTTCTTTTGGTTATTTAAAATTATGAAAACACAAGGACGGAAGGAAGACAGTGTTATATCATTGAAAAAGATAAATATATTACTTGTACAAAATAGTTGAGCAATCAAACTTGGTTGAGTGCCTCAAATTTGCTTGGGGACACAAGTTTTATTCCTCAAAATTCTGAAAACTTAGCACCAAAATTGTCTAATTGTTTTTTCAAGTATGATTTTTTGCACTAGCCTCAACCACTGCCAGTTGTCATTATTCTTAGTTGGCTACCATAGATATCTAATGACAAGACTACCATAATTTACTCTTTTTCTTTTGTGAGTGCAGATTTGGGACTGGTGGGATTGTTAAAGACCACATTTCAGAATAAAGGATTGAGCGAGCATGCAAAACTACTTTACCGTATCAATGAGAGCTCCAAGACGATCTCCAAAGCTGATTTGTACAATAGTTGCATAAGAATCAGAGTCTTGATCAATCAGAACTACAGGCATTGGAACATCATAAGCATCCTGTTCTGAGCTCTGCAAGGATCATTATACTGTAAAATTTCCTAAAACGGCCAGCAAAAACTATTGCCACACTCTTCTGCTAAAACTGATGGACATATTTCATGTGAAATGTGTATCTATACCAATTTCCAAATAGGGAAAACATAGATACTGAACTCTATATGGTAAATAGCTTTTAACTATTTCAGTTGGACAGGCATACTCCAAGTAAAAAAGGGTCAATTTAAACCAAAAATAAAATTATCCTAAATACTGCAGCTTCATAACACTATAACTGCAATATCTAATAAAAATGACTTATATAACTGCTAGATATTTGGAGGAAAAGCAGAAATAAAAAAGGAGTCACATCAGAAGCCATTCCACTGCTAACGGATGGATCTTAATACCGAAGAGATGAAAAATTGAGATTAAGTGTTGTTACACTCAAGCAAAAAATTTTAACCTCCATATTTATCTGGCCAGAATCTACAATGCTAACTTGCAATGTTCAACCAAAAACAACATAACTTGATCAATCAATGGTTAAAATATGCAGTAATTGCACATGCCTACACTTCGTACTTGCAATAACATGCCAAATAGTTGTGATATATAGGCAGTACAAAAATGGCAAAGCCACATACAATACTAGCAATCCACACAAAATGCAAAGCTGCATATGAATTTTCAGAAAATAGAATGAGGATAAATGCTTAATTTGATCCCTAAATTTTTATTAGATGTTCAGTTTAGTCCAATATTAACTTTTGGACCAATTTAGGACAAACTTTCAGCTACCATCAGTTTACCCCATTTTCGGTAGAAAAAAAGAAAAATATTATGTTTTCTACTTCTAAAATAATTAAATTTTTGAAAACAAGCTAAAAAATGTAAAAATTGAAACCGGTCTATTTTTATGCCCTTTTTTCTTCTTCATTTAGACAACAACGTTGAACTTTTTTATTTTGTCTTTTTTTTTTATGTTTTGAACTTTCAAATGTTTTATTATTTTCAGAATATTTTTAAATTAGAAAATTTATTATTTTTTAACAAAAATTGGGTAAATTGATCATAAACTCGAAAATTGTGTCCTAAATTGATCAAAGTTAATTTTTGACCAAAATGGACTAACAATTTAATAACCATCTTTGTAGCTCCAAGATGTTTCAGTTTATGCTCCGACATATCATCTGGATATACCAAGAACATCTAAAGAAAGATCAAGGGCTAAATTATGAATTTATTAATAGAATGATGCCACACTAGGCAAAATAATTGGGGTAGGACAAAGTTCTCCGAATAAGCAGCATTTTCCTTATGTAATATGTATTTCAACAAAGACATCCCTTCAGAACTATCTAGGACATGGCACTTTCAACCTGAAAACTATGCACTTTTGAGGGAGGTCTTTGTGACTTCAAGTAATATCTTACAGTTGATCAACTATTTATATCATTTGGTTGTAGAAGAAAACCTACTCTCCAACCATGAGATTAGATACAACAAAATATAATAATTGTAATTAGAAAAGGACTCATTTACTTTAGAAGCCCAGCAATGAAAATTTCAAAGGCATAGAATGGACATATGTCCTATCAATAATTTCTAAAACATGAGGATAAACAAGATCTAAAGCATCGACAGTGTAATACCCCAAAAACATTAATATATGAACAGTTAGTGCTTGTGTCATAATTTTGTCCTTGTAGTTTCTCCATTTAAGGGCTTTTTGTGGGGACAGAAGAGCCATAGGAAATTTTAAATTAAACATCTCAAAATACAGTAAAGTATAAAAACTCTACCTACCATGTTCTAAAAGCAATGCTCTCATATACTTCCCATGCATCAGATTGCATCCCTATTTTGGTTGTGTTGTAAATTATAAAAGATGCTAAATTCTACGCAGATAGCATAAGAAAGAATAACTAAGGAAAAAGAGGGAAAAGCCAGCAATGAGCCCTCACAGCTTCTAAATTTAAACAGGCGACTGAAACCGTGCAGCTGCACGACCAAAACAGAAGTGTGTTGGGATGTAAATTTAATCTCAGTAAACAAATACTCTCTTCGTCCCATTTTGTTTGCATGGTTTGACAAAACACGCATATTAAGAATTTAGTGAATAAAAGTTATTTTGCCTTTTTTTACTCTTAACTCATTAAGATATTAATAAAAGTTTTTCATTAAACGAAGGATCATAAAGGTTATCATGGAAAAAATAATTGTTTACATGTATAAATTTAAAAATCTTGCAAACATTTTGAAACATCCAAAAAAGAAATAACAAGCAAACAAAATATACTTTCAAATGCTCTTTTATGATTGGGTGTTACCTGTAACCTAACTAATAGCAAATATATAAAGATGGTAGAAAAAGAAGGGCCATAACTCACTAGCAATTATTGGGCATTGAATAAAATGATCAACAACAATTCTATTCAGTTCACAAATATTATGCGAACTTGCCATCCTGAACAAATGTTTATAAGTGACAGCTTGAGCGATATAAATAAAGCACAAGTTTTGAGGGGAAAGCCATTCCTTCCAAGAGAGAAAGTTAGTAATATACCTATTCAAGCTCCTCAAGAACATTTTATCTCATTACAGTTTATGCACAATTACATAAATTGTAAATTTCTTGCTTGGTTCATGAGCAGGATACATTCACGATTGGAGTGCTAAGCAACGAAGATGTAGACCTAGAATCACAAAGAAAGAAGTTGTTTCAAAAGATACACTGTTTCTTGACTTTAGTGTGGACTCACTATGACCAGATCATAATGGAAATAAAGGATTCAGATAGCTGATCCCAATTAGTTTGGGATTAAGGCTTAGTTGTACTTGTAAATTTTTTCACATCTCCACCACCAATGTATGAATTAAAACCAAAGATCATGAATTAAATTCACTTCTCAAATTCAATGAAATGGTTTCCAGAAAAAGATTTACATCAACTATAAAGACTCCATTAAGTTTCTCTCAACTACATACATCATCAACCATACATCAACTTTAAACATCAAACGTTAATAACCTATATTTCAAGCACAACAAAAGACATCCAGGATGCCGATGCTCAAATAGGAAATGCTAAACGACCTTAACATGATCAAAATCACCATTCCTTGTGGCATGGGCTAGTACTTTTACTCCATTGGCATAGCTTAACATCAAGACTACGTTACCACAAATGTTTAATTAGACACGAACTTTTCAGCAAGATGATGCCTAAAAAAGCTTATCAAGTAAACAATAGAAAAGAATTCAAATTTAACCACTTCCATAGACTAGAATGTGATCATGTATTGACAAAAGGGAAAAAAAGAGCATCATAAGGTAGCAAAACACTTGAGCTCCTAAAATTGTAATAATAGGCAAAAATTATACCAAAGAACCTTTCGCCGCATGCCATCATTCTAATCAGAAGAAAAAAAGGGTGGAATCAAGATTCCTATAAGAATTGGAGATCAGTAATTCCTGCCAATCCTCCAGACATGTTAGCCAAGGAAGACATTGATAATGTCATTCATGATCTTCTCCTTTAATATTTCATCAGCATTTTGCAAAATTTGGGACAACAAGATTAATACAGAAAAATAGAATAAATCCAAACATGTTGTAAATAATCAAACCACATGCTCATGCACAATGTTGACTTTAAAATCATAACACTAACTACATATTGCATTATAATTAATAGTAAATGGTATATAAGCAAAAAATTTGAAGATAAATAAAACGCCAGTAAAAATGCAACTGACCAATGGTATTGAGCTTGCTGGATTTGTATTATTGGGGGAAGCATTCAAAATGCTCCTGCGTAACAGTTTATATCAAAACTAAGCAGTAAACATATAAAAAAAAATTATAGATTCATCTTTTAGAAGTGATAAAATATATTCATCACTTCAAATTTTTCTTTTCCTAAACAGTAAAACCCTAAAATTCAAACACAAGCAAACAGATAGTTAATTTGCAATATTTTTAGTGATTAAGAAATCCAAACCAAACTAAGATAAACCGCACTACTCTAATTCAGTACACAAACATAAAACTCAAAAAGAGAAGAATAATAAGGGGTTCCTTTTTAAATTACAGGCTTTACCTTTTTCTCGAGAAAACGACTGTGTTTTCGCGCTCGGAAAAGAACTTGCAGCGAATAGGAAAAGAATTGGAAAGGGATCCAAGAAGAGGAGGAGGAGAGATTTGAGAAGTGAAATCCATTAGCTGATAACGGTGGATTTGAGTGAGTGAAGAAGAAGAAGATACAAAATTGTGCGTCAAAGCCATAGGCATGGAGATCTTCTAGAGTTCCTCTTTAACTCTATTTGATACCGAGGTAGTTGGCTTTGCAAGAGATTTTGGTGAAAGTAATGGAGCGAGAGATTATTAGTAGAGAAAGACAGAGTGAGAAAGTAGTACAAGCAGGGTGTGGCGTCATCTTGATGGACCCATACGCAGGTGGTTGCAGAGTTGCAGTCTTAGTCGGATGGCATTTCTATTTGTACGAGAACAAATACAAATACAGTAACACCCCTTTCGGAAAAAAAAAATGAACAATTATATTATTTATTTTTCTTTTTTATTTTTATCATATATTTGAACTGAAAAGAAAAAAAAGAAAAAAAAAGAGAAATATTTTATTATTTCAAAAGATGATAGGGTATTAAGAAAATGATTCCAATTATAAAAATAATTTACAAATTTAAATTTTAGAAGAAGTTGACTTATAATTTGGAGCAGCATGGCAATTAAAGAAAAGGAATTTGAAAAATAGGGAAATTAAAAATAAAAAGCCGAAGATAATTTTATATTTATTGTGCAATCAGACCATTATAGAAGAGTCCCGTACAGGTCATGAGTGGGACCTATAAAGCACACATGGATTGATTTGTGGGTATTTTATAATTTTTCCGTCAACAGTGTCATTTTTTCAACCTTCTTCCGTTATTTTCTGTCCATTTTGAAGAGATTGGGATCTTGTGGGTCAGGGACGATTTTGCTGCAAATTATTCTTCCTCTCAAAAGTTTGGAATAGTTCCCAACTCGGGGAAAACAGCTTTATGTCACTATTTTATCTTTTGTTGCTAGAAAATAAATTATTTTCAAAAAATATTTTGCTTGAAAAATATTTTTCAATGATTTATTTTCTGTTGATTGGTTGAAATATTAAAAATTAATTAAAATATTCAAATCTTTAACTTTTAAGATTATAAAAACATCTTAATTATATATTTAGTGTTTGAATTTTGAAATAATTCTATTTTGATGTCTCAACGGAAATATTTTATAATTAAAAATTTGAACTCACAAACATTTTTTAATTGAATGTCATCATCTTTCGTGATATGTCTGAAATACAAATAGGATGGTTAGGGTCCACTGATAATTTAAAATGATGCTAAATAGGACGATATATTTATTTCCATGTTAGATTTATGTTAAAAAAACAAGAGTAGTGATTTATGAAATGACGTTGGTGCCCTTACCATTGATTTTCAGGCAAGCCAACAATCATTTCAAATAAAATACCAAGCAAAAACGCATCTTCCCAATCCCTTTTCTCTGAAAGAAAGAAAATCCTAAAGAGCGATTCGCATGACAAATCCTTAACGAATTGTTGAATGGAGTGAGTGATTTGAGAAAATCTGAAAGAGACGTGTTCTTGATTTCAATCGTTTCTATTGAAAAAGGCCAATATCGAAAAGCCTCCAACTCATATGAGTTTTGATGCATTTTTTTTTTGTTTTATTCGCTTTTTGTTTTCGTTTTCTACTAAAATCTCAAAGGAAGTAGGTTTTTTTTTTGTTTCTTTGGATGCAATACACATCGAATCTAATGTGGTGCTTTTAGGTGATATCGATTGCATAAGAAAATTGAAAATTGAAAGAGACATTTTTTTTTACCATTTGTTGAAACTTTATGTCGACGTCAGTGATTTATGGGAACACGACATATGGGATTTTGTTGTATTGGTTTGTTTATTAATTTTTTGTTTGTATGTTGACCTGACCTGTATAGAAATAATTTTTTTTTTGCGAAAAGAAGTACATAATTTTTTTTTGTTTTTTTTTAAAGGATGGCAAAAGCTATAATTGATGTCTACTATGTTGGTGTTTTCTTCAATAATGAGAGGGGTATACCTAGAGAATATGTGAGGGTCATTTTATGCACGTAGAGATAGATGTGTCTAATTTTTGTTTGGACTCTTTTATTGAAAAAATTCAAAAAGAGATGAATATTAAAATAATAGTGCAATTGCACTTTAAAGCTGTAAGTGATACATTTGCACATGGGTTTAGAATAGTGTGGAGTGAGCCATTGTCTGACATGCTTGAGATGGCAAAAAAAAGAGGGGTTGAAATATATACTGAGCATAGGATATTTAAGGCTAGAAAAGTAAATTCACGGGGTTAGGCTGAGTCTAGTATATGTGACTTGACAATTAGAGATGGGGTAAAAAATGGTGGGGATAGGGATAAGGTTGCTAGGGATAGATCAGAAAGATTTTAAATGAGGGAGTTGAAGGATTTAATGGAGATTTTAATGGTGAAGTTGAGGCAGATAATAATATTCTAAATTTAGTAGGTTATGGGGTTGATATGAGTGAGAATGTTGAGGAATGTATTGTTGATGTAAACATTAAGGCTAGAAAAGTTCCTACTGTTGATGGAATTGTACAAAAGAATCTGTCACAAGATTAAGATAATGAATTAGTTGAGTATGAGTGGTGGATGATGAAGAATTACAAGAAGCAAGAAATGTTGTGAGAAGGTTTAAAGAAAATAAGAAGTCAATAACAAAGAATGGGCCACAACCAACTCCTCATCCCTCAAATGTTACTATCATACCTAATGGAGAACCTGATGCAATCTGTAAAGATGGGAATTTGACTAACTATGCACATTCTGATGGAGATCTCAGTGTACCAAATATTGATGGAAATGATGGAGAGCATGCTTTTAGGAGAAGAAAAGGTAAATTCAAAGTCTTTAATCCTAATGTTAAAAAGATTATATTTACTTTGGGTATGACATTTAAGAATGACGTAGAGTTTAAAGACGTTGATAGTACATTTGCAATACACGGGAGAACGAAGGTTAAGCATGTTAGAAATACAAGCATAAAGTTTAGGGCAAAGTGTGTTAAAAAAGAGTGCCCTTGGATGATTTATGCATCCATGGAAGATTCTAAGAATGATATAGTTGCGAAAAATTTTAGAAATGAGCATACATGCTCCATATCATTCAAAAACATAAGGTGTAGTTCCAAATGAATGGCAAAACATGTTTTGTCAAAGATTGCTGCATGTGAGACAATGACCCTTATTGATCTTAAGAAACAGGTTAAGAATGATATTAGTATAACAGTAAATATTACTAAATTTAAGAGAGAAAAGATGATGTGTTTGGCTAGGTTAAATGGATATGCAAAGGTTGAGTATGCTAAGCTTTAGGATTATTTGGGTGAAATTACAAGATCAAATCCTAGAAGTAGGAGCAACTTACGAGTCCAAAGACCCACTCCCGATGGTATTCTTATGTTTGATAGAATGTATATTTGCTTTGACTCACTGAAGAAGGGGTTTCTGTTTGGGTATAGGAGGATAGTTCAGCTAGATGAGTGCTTTCTTAAAGGTGTAATTAAAGGGGAATTGCTAACTGCAGTAGGTAGAGATGACAATAACTAGATGTATCCCATTGTATGGGCTATTGTGTTGAATGTAAGTCAACATGGGATTGGTTGAAGATTGACTTGGGCATCATTGATGGTGAAAGTTGGATATTCATTTCTGACCATCAAAAGGTAAACATATTACTTGTTTGAGACTACTATTTCTTTTATTATGATTTGCATCTTCCTATTTGTGTATGCTTTTAATTGAAATTTATATTTTGTGGTAGGGATTACTTGATGTAATCTATGATAAACTACCCCTATGCGAGCAAAGTTGCTGTAGAAGACACCTTTATACCAATTGGAGGAAAAAGCATAGGGGCAGTGAACTACATCAATAGTTTTGGGCTTGTGTTAAGTCCTATAACATGCCTGACTTTGAAGCCATCATGGATGAGCTCAAGAAGATATCCAAGCAAAGATTTGATGATATCCTCAACACTCATCCAAGTCATTGGTGCCAAGCCTACTTCAACACAAAGGTAAAGTGTGATATTATACACAATAATTTATTTAAGCCCTTCAATAGTAGGATTATAGAACCAAGAACCAAGAATATAATATCCGTGTTAGAGGATATTAGGAGGCTTATCATGACTATATTGCAAATAAATAGGGATCAAGCTGAAAAGTGGTTAGGTGATTATAGAAATAGAATTAGGAGAAAATTTCATATTAATCTTGAAATTAGTAGGTATTGCCAAATGACTTGGAATGGAATAGACAGGGGTAAGATGGTTCATAATGGGGACACCTACGTAGTAAATTTAAAAAATCACAAATGTTTGGGAGGTGTCTGATATACTCTGTTGTCATGCAATTTGTGCTATTAATGACCTTAAGAGGAATCCTTGTGATTATATAAGTGAATGATTTAATAAAGTCAAGTATTTAGAGGCATACACACACATGTTTAGCCCAATGAACAGTAACAAATTTTGGAAAAAAAAAAGAGAAAAGCAAGGCCCTAAAATCCTGAAGATTGATAGGACACCAAGTGGACCAAGGAAGAATAGATTGAGAGAAAAGGGTGAGCCAAAGAGTGATAGTACAAAGTTGAGTAGGAAGGGCAAGGTCATGACTTGTCAGGCCTATTTCCAAAAGGGAAACAACAAGAGAAGTTGCAAGCTTATTTAGAGGGACAATGGAAGAGTATCAGCTAAAGGTGGATATATGGTGTACAATAAGAGAAGTTGCAATGCAAGAGTACCAGCTGAAGGTAGATATATGGTGTTCATACATGTGCCAAGTGTAAATGGTGCAAATGCTAGTGTTGTCCATAATAAAACAACAATACATACCATGCCTATTCCTTATGAAGACATTGGAGTAGTAAAGGTGCCTCAAAGGCCTTCTAAGAATCAAGTAATTCTTCAAACCCTTTAATACAAAACCAATATATTTTTTTTCTAACGATACATATTATTAGTAGGTGAGGGAAGGGAAGAAGTTATCAACTTAGAATAAAGGGGAAAATGCAGCAAATGAGAGACAAGTGGAAAATTCAATAACTCAAAGCAAAGATAAAAATGTTGCAAGTCAGAACTAAGGGGAGAAGTCAACAGCTCAGAACTAAGGGGAAAAGTCAGCAACTTAGAACCAAGTTGAAAAGCCAAGCACATTCTTTAATCAGAAGGCATACTTTGTATTAAGAAAAGCCAAAACGAGTCAGAAGGTGCATGGATATGGAGCATATACTGATGCAAGGGGAAATATTATAATGAATATGAGTTGTAGCTTATTTGATTTTATTTTCAATGTTTCCTTAGATGATTGCTTAATATTTTGATATTATATTGAGTATTTACAGCCTGGAATACCATCTAAGATGCCTATGAGTTCAACAATAAGAATAAGGGAAGTAAACTATTCTGAATCAAGCTTCATGACTAAAAAGATTGAGGGGTTCAAAAAATATGGCAACTACTTCATTACATGTATCCAATTGCAGGTAATATGTTATTTAATACAACTTGTTAATTTTTATAAATGAATGATGATGATTGCATGAGTTTGATGTTCTTTATGATTGATTGATAATTAGTGGAATGAGATATTATTGATTGATATTGGTGCATTGTTAAATTACAAAATAAAGTGCAGAAGAAAAGTATGGAAGCGATTCAAGGTCAACTCGAGTTGCTAAAACTACTAGAATGGACAAAAAATGATGATGCAACTTTAGGGACATAAGAATCAATAGGGCAGTGACCTAGGAGGCTAGAATTGCCTATTTTTGTCCTTACAAGCTATTTTGGATACCACAATTATTGTGTCATATTGACTAGTGGTACGATTTTGGACAAAATAGATATATATTAGTGTCACTGAAGTGTATATGAGTACTGTTATATTTGTATTTTTTTTTTATGTCACTAAAGTGTTTTTAGCTTCGGGATGAATGATCATATCTTATATGAATTTTCATATAGCAAATAGTTTATGTTCAATCAAGTATTATTTTGTTACGAATTTTCTTTTGTACATACTTTATATTCAATCAAGTATTGGGATAAGTAGGAACTGCGAGATAGATTAATTTGAGCAAAATGAATGTTTGCTTGATATGATTGCAAAAAGAAAGCTTAATTTATATAAAAAATTCATTAAGGTGTTACATTAAATAGTTTCCTTGCATATATAAAAAAGCAAATAGCCAAAAAAATTAAATAAGAATATTGCATATTCAAAATTATAATGCTTTATTGAGATAACTAGTAATTGCATATTTGATGAAATTATGGATAAATAGTGGCAGACCAGAAATTCATATTGAGGGGGGGCGAAAATAATATTTATTTTATTGATAATTAAACTAGAAAACTTAACATGACACAGTAAAAACAAAGATGACAATTTATTTGTCTATCTATATTTGATGTCTAATGTCTTCTTGGTGTCTTAAACTGCACCCGTCGCTCTTTCATGGTATAGAATTCATCAATTATAGAATCAATACTGAAAGTCTCAGCTATCTCTTTTTCAATATATGTAATCAAGGAATTTGCAAGAAAATCATCTCTCATCTTATTACGAAGCTTATTCTTTATAAGACTCATGGCCAAGAAAGCGCGTTCAGTAGTTGCAATTGAGACTAAAAGAGTCAAAATAAGTCTAACTAACCTATCAATAAGAGGATAAATAATTGCCTTCCTTGATTTAGCTAAATATTGGCACAATTCAGAGATAGTTGACATTGTTTGCATCTCGAGATAATGTAAAATATCAAGTTCAAAAAGATTCAATTGATATCTTAAATGTGATCTTTCTTGTTCTAAAAAATCTTCAAAATAAAACTTATTCGCAAGGGTGCAAATATCATCAATTCTAAATGACTTGAAACCATCCCTTAGATCTAAAGAGAAGCTAAGAATAAGGAACTCCATCATATCTTCCTTAAATCTAACATTCAATTCTTGCAATTGTGAGTCAATGGTAGCAATGAAGATATCAACTCGAAAATAATGCTCAAATGTAATTGGGTCTTTTTGATTGCGGGCTCTGCCTCGACCAGAATTGTAATGAGCATTCATATTGGGGATACCTACCTCATGTTTCTCACAAAAAAATTTGATGCTTTCAAAAAATGAATCCCATCCACTTTCTCTCATTTTCTAAATCAGCATCTTTGTTGTTGATACTAAACGCATTGCATTTAGAATATCATTAGACTTGCGTTGTGAAGCTTGACAAAGGTCATCTGTGATCTCAAGTATCTCTTTCATAAGATGCAAAATAAACACAAATTCAAAAGAAGTGATAGCATTATAAGCATAATCAGCATCTCCCCTTTGACTATAAGTAGCCCCTTCAGCAATTTTGGTTTTCAAAACTGAACAAGTTACTTCAAACATATTCACCTAAGCTTCAAATAGAATTTAAGTGTGAACTCCATCGAGTATCAACAGCCCATGTTATAGTGCCAATTTGATTTAATCCTTTACCAGTTTCAAGTTCATCTTGAGCAATCAATTTCTCTAGTTCAGCAATTTGGGCAGCTTGTAATTGATCATGCCTTTTAGAAGACGAAGCAACAACATTGGTAATTAGAGTCAATTTAGAAAAAATTGATGAACTGAAATTACCTCTCTAGATGCTGCAACCAATGCTAATTGGAGTCGATGAGCAAAACAATGTATGTAATATGTATATGGACATTCACTCAAAAATAAAGCTTGTAGTCTAGACCATTCTCCACACATATTACTAGCTCCATCATAACCTTGTCCTCAAATATTTTTTATATTTAAGTTGTGCCTAGCAAGGACATTTGAAATTTCTTTTTTCAAAGTTAAAGCAGCAGTATTTAGGACATGAACTAGGTCAAAAAAACGCTCTCGTACATAGCCATCTTTATCAACAAATCTCAACACAATGATCATTTGCTCTTTTTTTTGCTTCATCATGAGCCTCATCAATAATAATGCAAAATTTTTCATCACCAATTTCATCGCCAATTGCATCTCGAATCTTATTAGAAATCACATGTAAAATTTCTTTTTGAACCATAGAAGAAATGTAAGATGCATTTTGAGGAGCATTTTCTAAAACCACTGATTCCACCTTATCATTATAAGAACTCAAAAGTTTAACAAGTTTAATGAAATTTTTCCTATTTTTTGAATTGGAGCTTTCATCATGACCAGAGCACATGCTTGGAATGTTAACCATTTAACAGCATCACATGATACTTTTAATCTTAGTCGATTATTTTCAATTTGTTGATAAGATTGCTTTTCAATCACCTTCTCAATATGCTGATTTTGATTCATAAGATCTTTAGACTTTTGCACTGCAATGTTATGTAATGAATTATGATTTTTTTTTTCCTATGTGGCAAAAGAATGCACAATTTTTCCATCCCTCACCTTTTTTCATGAATTGAATCCATCAACTGTAAATGCAGAATAACCAGGATGTCCGTCAAGCTTGTTAAAAAGATAGCAAGGAAAACAAAAGGTTGCATCTTTGGTGGGCGAATATTCTAACCATTCAGGAAATAGTTTGAATCATGAAGCTTGAAAGCGACGCTGATTCTTATCAAGGGGATATTTAGACATAATAAATTGATAAGGTCCGGCTATGATATATGCCCTTCGAATTTCATCTTGTTGATAGGTAGGATAATCCCACATATTTGGATGTTTTCCAGGATCACGTTCTAAAGAAGAAAGATCAATTTCTTGTAATTCAATTCGAGGACCTTTAGATGGACGACCTTGAGAAATTGAATTCTCGATAAGAATTGGCTCTTCTTCAATAATTGAATTAGAATTCTTTTCAGAGGAGTGGTCACTTTCAATTGGAGTACCAAATGTAGCTTCTAAATTTAAATTTTGAGAACCCCTTTTCACAAAAATATGCATCAATCGTTTTATTCTTGCCCATGATGTTAACTTGTGAATTTTACTAACATGAATTTGTTTAAAAAAGTTATTAATATCATATATACGCTAACTTTGTTATGTGTAACATCATATCAATTTATATAAAACATGCTCAATATAGTCAATTTATAATAAGATTGTTATTAATTTATACTATTTACCAAACTGGAAAAAAAAAATAAAAGGAGAGACAAGACAAATACCTTATTATTAATTTCCACTTTATCTTAATGCTCAATTCAATAACCTTCAATGCCTTATTTCCACTATCAACACAATCGCCTGCATTATCAATTAATAGAATCATAATTAAAAAATGGTTGGATAGGCATTGACAAATTAATTTAATATAAATAAATTGGTTTATACTAAAAATAAACAAAATAAAATTTATTGATCAATGCTATATTGAGTTATTCACCTAATTAAATACAATAATTCAGATAAGGTTTCCGGTACTTCAATTTGCAGTTTTTTAATTATAAAACAAATTACTTGATTTTATATTATTCTATCTATACATAATTAATTCTTAAAAATAATTTGATTTCATATAGTTCTAACTATTCATTTAATTATCAAATATATTTCAAGACAAAGTAATAAAATAAAATTTATTTATCAATTTTAAATTCACCTAATTAAACACAAGAACTCAAATAAGGTTTTGGTACTCAAATTCTATTTTTGAACATAAATTTCATAACTAAACAAATACAGAATCATATATATGTCTTATATAAATAAAAATAATAATACTACCAATAATAAAATAAATTTCATTAAAAATTTAATAAAATAAATTAAAAGGGAATAGGACACATACATATTCTTCATTCTTCAATATTTGATTATCTTCTTAATTCTTGAATTTTGATTGAAGAATTTGATTGAAGATCATTTTTTCTTTGGTCACAGAAACAAAGAGCTTTTTTATTACTATTGATGAACTGGTGAATGACACAAATAAGATTAGAAGATACCCCAAATTTGTAAGTTGTTAAATATATGTGCTAATTGCTATAAACTTATTGGGCTTGCTAGTTTTTTTAGGAAATATTGGGTATTTGGGCTTTGACGTTTTGTAGTTTTTTTTAGGATGAATAGACATTTTGTAGTTGATAGGCAATTATTAGCATAATTTTTTTTTTTAGTTAGGGGGGGCAGTGGCCCCTACTGGCCCCCCTTCAAATCTGCTAGTGTGCATAAACTACATTTGCTTGACAAGATTCAAAAAATAATGCTTGATTTCATCAACTTTTTATTTAGGCATTACATCAAACATTACCATGTATGTAGCAAAATGGAAACAAGCCACAGAATTAGCCTAGCCAGTCAAAACTGCATAGCCATAAAATTAGCTAAGAAATTTTTTGTTAGGCATTTCATTGAACACTTCTCATACATGCTTACAAAGTTACAACTACAACAAAAGTCCACCCATTCAGAGCTACTGTCACTTTAATAATATTTCAACAATGGAAAACACAAGCCAAACCCACAACCATTTCTCCCTTCTTTGTCGCCCCCTCAATTCTACCTCCAAATAGTTCACTTTTCTAAGCTAGATATGGTTGGATCTATTGCACATCATTAGATCAACCCATTCGAAGAACTTGCATCCCATTCCCTCACTTTCTTGTGTTCTTGACTCGCAACACAGAAATCTTCTTCTCCAAGGTTCCAATCTGTCCATGACATTTGAATTATGCAACATTTCTCGCATCTGCATAATACATTTTTCATTTTCAATCAACAATAGCAAGTTTGTTTGAAACTCTTTGAATTTTTATTATCTTGAACCATAATTCTACATACTTGAACGAATAGATCAGTGTTCATCTAGTAATCTTCAACATAGAAGGGTAATATGGTAATCTTCAACTTCCAATCAACTAACAATAACTAATTATGTGTTGACAACTTAGCCTTCATTTCCATGACAACAAAAATTCTGTGTTGGCACAAAGTCTCCTGTCCCATTTGTATTTCAAGCATGCCACGTAGGATGACGATTCTTGATTAAAAATTATTTGTGAGTTCAAACACTTGATTGCAAAACTTTTCCGTTGAGACACCAAAATAGAAAAATTTTGAAAGTTCGGACACTAAATTTATAATTAAGCCTTTTTAATAAGATAAATTTTTATTTTAAAAACTTATTATAAAATATAAGAAAAATGCAAAAAAAAGATAAATTATGAAAATTGCTGGTGATCTATGATAGTAGCCAGCGATGAACGATGATTGTAGGTGATGGATGGTTGTGAACAATGTTTATCAAAAAGAGATTCGTTGTTCCTAACCCTTCTTCTCCTTCATTGTTATTTGAACAAGTAAATAACCAGTGGTATTGGACACCGATGATTAATAGATTAAAGACTATAAATTTATAAAACTATAATAAACTTGTCAATGTCCGGAAAATATTTTTTTCAATTGAAATTGTCAAGTCATTTTTTGTCACGACCCGTTTCCATGGGCCGGACCGACACTAGGACCTGGGTAAGCTTAAGGCCCCCGAGGCCCGTAGTAAGCCTAATCTCTGATTTCAACACCATAATTACATGAAAATATTCTACAAGTTGGCCCATTATATTTTTAATGACTCAAACTAT
>CANUEX010002882.1:0-13320 GCA_948099535.1 Jatropha multifida
AATTAAAGAAATATTGGTCCGATTTTATTCAATTAACGGTTATTCAATAAATTTTCGGGCGAACCAAAAATGATTTTCGATCCCCATAATATTACGTGGCGTAATATTATTGGCTAATAATTTACAATTTAAATTTAAATGGAAATGTTTCGAAATAAAAATTTCAGGGTATTATAGATTCTTGCTGGTATAATTTTTTATTATAATTATATTATTTTACTGTAAATATTTAATATTGAAACCATATCAAAATTTTTATTTAAACGTTTAAAGTGTAAAAAATAATATATTAATTATTGTGCTAAGACTTGGTATTTTGGCAAAAATCAAATCTGATGTTCTAAAATTTTTCAATCTGTTTTTCCAATTAAATTTGATTTAATGAAATTCAAAAAAATTGAAAATTGTTTTGCAAATTTTTCGAAGAACATTTTAACAAGAAAACTGCTGTTAGATGGCCGGACCGCCAGCCACTGTAGAGCCGCAAGGGCTGACAGCGCGTACGGCTCGCCTGAACCTGCGTCGGCCCCCGCAAGAGATCCGATGATGGCTGGGCGAAAAGACAACAGGCTGCTTTTGGTCAGATTTATAAAAAAAAATTATTTGAAACCCCGTATTTCCGGCGAAGCAGCGCCGTCCCAGCCAAGGGAGAGAAGGACCACGGTGTTCCGAATACCGAGGCACTGTCTCTTGGCCGAGATAGCTTCGTCGAAATCCCTGGCCATGGCTGAAGCGTTGATGCTGCGGCGGCGAGGGTTTTCAGTTGAAATCGTGATTGCTGTTCGGAGAAGATGAAGTGAATTACGTCTTGGTCCCTGCATGTTTACCAGATTTTCAACTGATTCCAAAACAGTTTGATTTTTTTTCAATTACATCCTGAAATACATCCTGAAATTAATTTTGATTTGATATTTTAATTAATTTGAGATTAATTAAATTTTGATGGTCATTAAAATTAATTTTAAGTAATTAAATTAATTTTAGAATATTTTCTAATTTTGTTATAAAATAAAATTGAAATAGTTTAATCTATAATGAAATTATTTTTGAATTTATTTCTAATTGGATTAGGGAATAAATTGAATAAATTAAATTATTTATTAATTCTAATATGATTAGAATTAGTAAAATTAATTTATGAAATAATTTTATAAATTCTAAAATTAATTTTAATAAAATTTGATATATGAATAAAATAGTTTTATTCATAAGTTGATTTTGAAAATTTTCACAATTAAAATTTTAATTGTTAAAATTTTTTTTCAGCACATAAGATCAATAATTAATATATATTTATATTAGATAATATTTAAATACATTAATATGATTATCATGCACGATGAGTGATTATGGACATTAGAAAAGACTCATGCGATTAGCTTATTATATTTGGTTGAATGGTTTATGTAATTTTTAAATAGGATATACGTGTCTTGATCCTCTTTTATTTTGGATTGTAGAATTTCTTATTTATTTCATTTAATTATATAATAGTTAGATAATTAGAACATGTAAATAAGATATTGTTTTGTAACCCAAGAAGAAAAGCAGAATTGAAGAAATTACATGGAGCATTGAAGATTGAAGTCAAGGAACTGTTATTTGGCCTTACAAAGATCTAAGAAGCTACTACCTAGAATTTTTTACCATCTAATTTTCTTAAGGGCCCAAGGAAATTAGTTTTAGAAATGTTCATAATCATCTAATTAGAATGACATGCTAAGGGTGTATGTTGTGTATGTATGATATATGATATGAGCATCATGCCAAAGCATGAAACTTGTGATTAAAATTTTAATATAAATTCCTTATTAAAATTTTATGTACATATTAAAATATGATTGATTGTCATCCATTATTATAGCATGAAAATCAAAGCTTTCTTACAATTTGACTTGTTAGGCAAACCCAAAGTTGGTTGTAACTGAACATGTTTAACGCTATAAAATAACTTGAACAATGGTTTTACTTAACTAAATTATTTGATTTCGATGAGCAAACTCATGATTAAAGCTCCCTTACAATTTAACTAGTTAGGCAAATCTAAGGTTGATTATAATCGAACATGTTTAATGCAATCAAATAACTTGAACAATGGTTTTAATTAACTAATCTATTTGATTTGGATGAGCAAACTCATGATCAGATAAGATTAGGACAAAGGTTAGGAGAAACGTATTTGATATGTTTAAACAAATAGTTGTCACTTAACTGATCTAAGAGTCGCATAAAGATGTGATTGATAAGTAATGTTATCTACCTAAATTAATTCAATATAACTTGTGGGGCAAATTCAAGGTTATTTAGGTTAATTGAGATCTGAGCCTACTAGGAGATCTAAATGTTGGATTTTTTTTAAATTAATAGAAATGGCTATTAATTTGAATAAAATAGTGGGTGACCTAAATTAAAAATTAAAAACCTTATTTAACTTAGTATTGCATAAAATTAATATTTGATATCTCTATATTTATAGATCAATTATCACTATGAGTAATTACCTATGCCTGCGTAGCATACTTGATGCTAATAAACTGACCGGACCAAACTTTGTTATCTGATATTGCAATCTAAGGATTGTTCTCAAGTAAGAAAAAAGGTTATATGTCCTTGAAAAAAAACAAACCTGACAGTCCCGCTGATGATGCTACTAAAGAAGAAAGGAATAACTTCAATCGTTATACTGATGACGATGAGTAGGCGACATGTGTGATATTAGCCAACATGAGTTCTAAACTTCAAAAGCAGCATGAGAATATGGATTCTCGCACTACTATTTTGCATCTTAAGGAATTGTTTGGCTCCCACGGTAGGTCTGAGAGTTATGAGACCTCTAAGGAATTGTTTCGCTATAAGATGGCAGAAGGCTCTTCAGTTCGTATCCACATTCGGAAGATGATTGACTATAATGAAAATTGGGCTAATTGGGCATTGCTATGGACCATAAGCTAAGTATTGACTTAGCTTACAGTCTTTACCACCCAGCTATTCACATTTTATTTTGAATTTTAATATGAACAAGCTAAACGCTTTCTTATCTAAGTTGCTTGGAATGCTTACACTACTGAAGGAACCCTTAAGAAGGATACCGCTCATATACTTCTGGTTCAGTCTTTTAAGGCTAAGAAAAAGCTGAAGAAGAAGCAGAATAAGAAGAAGGCATTGAAGCCCAATGGATGGTGACTGAAGGAGGAACTATAGGGATTATCTTGCGACTGTGAAAATAAAGAAACTTGCAGAAGCTTCTACTTCAGGTATGTTTATGGTTGAAATTAATCTTTCTATTTTTAGTTCTTGGGTATTGGATACCTAATATGCTTGTCATATTAATAACATGCAGGAACTAAAAAAAATAGAAAATTGAGAAAAGATGGACCTATGTGTAGCTTATGGAGTAAAGGTTGTTGTATTAGTTGTAAGAACATATTTAAGCTTAGTATTAGAATTAAATAATTATTATTTTATTTCAATATTTAGTAGAAACATTGTTTCAATTTCGTATTAGGTTTTGAATAATGGATTCAAATTCTATTATTGAGAGCAACTGTTGTTCTTTTTATAATAATAATAATTAATATAGAATTGGAATTAATATAAATGATTTCTATCATGTTTCTATTGATTAATTCCTCATCAATATAAATAGTAAAAATTTTAAAATAGATAATAATTATCATATATTTGACATTATAGACTTGGTCACATTAATAAAACAAGAATCACTAAATTGTGTAAAGAATGTTACTTTGAACCTTTTTTATTATAAATCATATGAAATTTGTGAATCATGTTTAATGGATAAAACCACTAAAACATCCTTTCCATGAAAAGGTCAAAAGATTATTAGACCTAATACATTTAGATGTATATAGATCAATTACTGCCCGCCATAAGTATGAAACTTGTGAATCATGTTTAATGGATAAAACCACTAAAGCATCCTTTCCGTGAAAAGGTGAAAGGTCAAAAGATTTTTAGACCTTATACATTTAGATATATATGGACCCATTACTACCCGCCATAAGTAGATATGAATATTTCATTATGTTTACTAATGACTACACTAGATATGGTTGTGTGTATATTTATAATGAAACATAAATATGAATTTTTGAAAAGTTCAAAGAATTCAGAAATGAATTTAAGAAAGTAGCTAAAGTATTAAAACACTTTGATCCAATCGAGGCGACAAATACTTAAATTAAGCGTTCCAAGATTATCTATTATAAAATATGAATCGTACATTATTAGATATAGTACGATTCATGATTAGTGTTGCAGAATTATCTTCATCCTTCTTAAGGATGAGCCTTAATAATGCGATATACCTTCTAAATAGAATTCCACCCAAATCTGTTGATACGATTCCATATAAGATGTGGACTAACACACTTATGTGAAGCGTTTGGGATCTGATAAGCAATGAGCTAAACCAGATAGATGTAAGTTTATGGGATATCCAAAAGAAAATTATTGGATATTATTTCAACCATCCTGTTGAGAGAAAAATGTTCATCTCAAAACATGCTACCTTTCTAGAAAAGATATTTATCTTTAAAGGCAGCAATGGGAGCTAGATAGAACTTGAAAAGTTCAAGAATCTCAAACATACATTAAACATGGAATTAGAATAGAAGATTGTTACATTAGATAAATAGTCAAAATACATTGGTTAAAGAACCACGATTTAAATTTATTAGGATGAGTCGTACTTGTACAAAGGTTGGACCTTCCTGTGGAGACTCGAACCTAACAAATATAAAGGAGAAATGTTTGACATTTTTACTTGCAATTGCAGTATATTGTGATTATGAAATTTTTCATATTGTTGACAAATTGCATTCTTAATTAACAAATCTAGTGATTTTTGAATCAAAAGTATTTCTTAATATAGTATGCAAACTGCAAAGTCCATTGGTAGACTTAAGCAAGTCTTTACGGAATAAGAACATTTGTTTTAATGAAATAATAAAAATAGTTTGATTACATTAAAAATGTAGATGATCTTTATGTGAATAAGAAAGTTAGTGGGAGCAGAATGATAATTTTTAGTTTTTATGTTGATAATATATTAAGTGAGAAATAACGTTTTACTACTCTAAGAGTTTGGTCATCCAAGAATGTCTCCATTAGAGAAGCAACTTATATACTTGGTATTAAAATTTCAATGGATAGATTGATAGGCTACTAGGATTATCTAAATCCACATATGTTGATAAAGTGCTAAAACAATTTAGCATGGAGGAATCCAAAAGAGGCTACCTACTTGTGTATCAATTTGATCCAGATGAAAGTCACTAGGTTGTTATTAAAACTATCCTTAAGTATCTCAAATAAGTAAGGATACTTTTTAGTTATGGAGAAACTAATGAACTATGAGGTCATGGGCACATTGATACCATAGGATAAAACACATGGATAATTGGATCTAATGCAAGTGGGAGATTGTTAGTTATATGCCATATAGCCAATTTGATTGGTTATATTTTGGAAATAATATTTCATGTAATAAATATTTTATTATTAATAAAAGACATTTATTTATCTTTTATATTTTATTGATTGAATCTTGGTAGAAGATAAAATCCATGAGACAATACTGCTTTGCAAAATAAATTATAATGTGGTTATAATTATGAGTTTTATATTTGCATTAAAGTAATATCTCTAAATATTCCTAGTCAATATTTTCCTCATTATTGGACAATGATTAAAACCGTTGAGACTAGTACATATTATATTCTTTCCTTAGGGAAGCAGTTGTTCTCATAAGTTGAGATATATGTGATATCTATAACTAATATGTAAGTGTTTATTATTTAAATAAATCCACTTAATTGACCTGTATGAGAATTTCACATGGAGAGTTACCTGTGTCTATAGAATATTCAAGTAATGGTTGTGTAAGTGAACATTTGACTTGAGATTACCAAGCTATCTTATATAGGGATGATCAAGTTTTGATTCTTTGTTCACATTATTCATTACATGAATAATAAGAAATGATTAATTGGATATAATAGGAACTATATGGAGATACTTATGTAATTAAGAGATGATTCATCACCCTAGGTAAATTAAAAAAAATGTTCTAATTGTTTTCTATTAGTATTGATTAAGAAATCTTTGCGTAAGGTAGAATGAAATTAGCAAATTAGATTAATTTCATTCAACTGATCAATGACTAAGATTAAGAGAACTAACATGACTTAGTAAAATAGACTCACTCCATGCCTAATTACTAAATTAGAACATTAATGATCAAGAGATATTAATTACACTGATAAATCATTCACTAAAAGGTTAAGTCAAACCACTTTGACTTTTTAAATATTTGAGTAGTCTTGACATGTTGCTAGACAATGTATTTGATCTTCAAATATTAATTTATTTATTTATTTATTTATATTTGTTGTCAACATATTTGAAACCTAGAAGATTACACACATAAAAATGAATATAAAAAAGTGAAAACAAGAAATTGAATCAAGTATGACTTGATTACGAATAAATTTTGTGAAGTTAAAGACAAAATTATAATTTATATTTAATTACAATTTTATCTAAATTATTAAATATTAACTTAATTGATTTATATCTAAAATTTAAAAAGATAAATTTTAGATTAAATAAATCAAATACTTTAATTATAATTTATTTATTTAAATAAATAAATAAAATTAGCTGAATTGAAAATTCTATTAATATATATATTACGATTTATTTATTTAAATTATTTAAATAAATAAATAGCACATATATATTTTAATTATAATTTATTTATTTAAAAGATTTAAATAAATAATTATAATTTATTTATTTATAACATAGGGTTTTTAAACATAATGTTTAAGAAATAGTATCGACTATAACAGTTGTTGCTCATAGCCGCAAAACAAAATATAGATTCTACGATAGTTGGCACCATCATACGTTTCAATTTCTCAATCATTTAAAATAGTTTTGAATTTTTTTTTTATTGTCTATTCATGTGAATACTACTAAAGGTCAGATATTTGGAAAACTTGTGATTTGCGACAACCTAGCAGTGTAGATCGAAGTTTCCAAGAATCTATAAAAAGTATTCTTCTAAATTAATTTTTATTGCTTTATTCATTTAAAAGGATCCCTATTGATATAATTTATTTGTTATAATTATATTATTTCGTTGCATATTTTTAATATTAAAACCCAACATGGATCACATTCTGCGATCGGGGAGAGCTTGATCGTGTGAGATAGAGAAGGTTTGGGTGTTTCTTTTTTTGTTTTTTTTATCTGGTTCAATCCCAACCTTAACTAATTTGGAGATTTCGGTTCGATTTAAACAAAACTCATTACTTAGAATGATTTTGCAATGGTTTTGGGTCTAGTCCTTGATTCATGCTTGGTTTAATTTTCTCCCAAATCCTTTGATTAGTATTTCTTTTATTATCTTCCTTTTATTTCTTTTATTTTAATAAATATATTTCTTTAATTATTTTATGCCCTTATTTTAATAAAAAATATAAATATACTTTATTAATTTTGTACCTTAATAAATACATTCTTTACATAATAAACAGTAAATGACAATAATAATAGTTCTTAATAAAATTCTTATTTTGACAACCAATTATTAATGAAAACACTGTTTTGTATTTTTATAATAAAATACCATTAATTAATAATAGAATTAATTAATTTATTTTAATTATTAAAACAAATAGATAAATAACATCACATTAAAATTATGAAGAAAATCAAGTTAAAGTTATTTTTACAAATTTTCTCAAATTTTCCAAAAATTGGGTTGTTACACTATTACCCGCACGGTTAATATTTTAAATAAAATAGATTCTCTTTTTAATTAAAATTAATAAATAAAATCTTAATTAAAAAATTAATCTATTAATTATTTAAAGTACATAGCCCACATACGGTCCAAATAATTAAGGCATAGCAGGAACTGCAATAATAAATTAATAAGGCTACAAACTATAATAAGAATCCATACAGGACCTGTATATTCTTATTATAATTAATCATAAATTATTCCACTAAAATTCATTATTGAACTCCTTATTAATTTAACTTTCCATGACATAATAATTTTATTCTCCATGTAAATATTACATATGCTTGTTAAATAAAATAAATCAGTGACACTTTATTTAAATAACAATTTTAATTTTTAAGATTGTCATTTAGCTTATTCCATATGTCAGATTAAAAATCCACCTGCATAGTTTACACAATAAAACCTTATAAGCTTACTTAAAGTGCATCATCATTCTCTAAACCGAGACATGGATTCTATCATTAATTAATATTTCACAAATAGAAGTTGTCTTTGCCCAATTCATCGAGAATTATTGTCTTGATAAATGAAACTCACTCCTTAATGAATTAAAGCACAAAGCAACTTATATTTGCTCATATTAACTAAATCAAGATTAAGAACAAAAATCTTATTTCTGATGTCCTAGAAATTATGTTTTAATAGTCATTATAAAACAATCATTCTCTACTTGGTCTAGTTAGATACATACAAAATATACAAACACCATCATTATAAAATATGCTGAAAAATTTATTCATTTAATGCAAATCTCTAATTAAATACATAAAAATAATTGTTCAAAGAAATAACACTGTAGACGCTCAATTTTCGCTCGTAAAAGACTCGATGATGACTACCTTAATTGCTAAAGATGAGGTCAAAACATCTGATGAACTTGATCCTGGACCGATAATCCGAGTTTGGAAAATATCACTTGAAGTGCATTATTCACATTTCACAGCATAACGGAGCCTAGAAACGCATCTCGAATCCATCTGAGGTGCGTTCGATGTCCTACAACACTTTATGCATCACCCTGACCAATCAAATTCGTTCGTTGATAGGACCGGCAGTGGCCCTTGTGGGCCCACCTATTTGGCCCACTAGTGGCCTATTAGAGGACCAATCAATGATAGTGACGTTTCTCGCAATAAAATGAGTTTGGAATATCCGATCAATTCGATTCTTGAACTAGTAATCCTAAGGTAAGAAATCAAATCGGTTGGATCATTTTCACATTTTCGGATTTCACGTCAAAATAGGGCCTGAAAATGAATTTTGGGTTCGTTCAAGATAAATTTTTATGCCCTATGTCAATGTACGTACAATTTAAACTAATTTTGTGAAAAATTGAAACTCAGCTCATTTGTGGGGCTCACCTGCCACACTAGCCAAATAGTGCGAGACCCCCATTTACCTATAAATACATCCTTAAGTTTAGGGTTTGGGGGTTGGCAATTAGGTGGGCCAAATTTGGTTGAGAGAAAACACTCAAGGAAAAAAAACGCAACACAAAAACAAATTCGAAGGATCGAAATCAAAGAAAAACACAAACTAAAACTAATCTGCTACACAAAATCTTAAGAATTCTAGGTAGTTTGTGAGTGAGAAAGTGTTACCAACACGAAGTCAGTGTGTTCTAGTTTCACTAACACTTTTAGAAGCATGAAATCAACAACACAAACTCGGATCATCATCCAAAATTAGAGTTTTTGAAGTGTTCTTCATCAACTTTAAGCAAACTAATGATTTTTCTTCAAAATCAAGTAAACTGAGAGTTTAAACCTTATCTCATTTTTATTTCTAGTTCATTTTAATGATGAAACACTAAAAATTCAATTCTTTGCAAGAGAAACACGTACGAACTCAATTTTGCAACAAGTCTATTGCATTTCTAGGTTGCGAAGGAGGCAGCTTTGTGGTTAAGGTGCCAGCCATAAGCTTAAGGTGCCACACGCTACGCTTAAGACCACTACAATAATTTATGTTTTTTGTGAAAAAATAATTCGTCACTATATGTAGCAAAGTTGTGACTATTTTATTATTGTGACAAATTTTTTCGCCACTCAATTTGTAACAGTATGCTTGTCCTCTTAAGTTTAATGTGACAAAAAAGTATTTAGTCACGATAGCCAATTATGTATTATGACTATAGTAAGTAGTCATGTTAAATAATTTATTGTGATAATTTATTTGTAATAATATAGGACCAATTTTATTACTATAAGTTATACTTTATCACAAGTGATTTACATTTGAGGACCAAATAATAAGTTTTATAGTGACAAAATCATATATTGTGACGTAACTAATTTTATCATTATAGCCAATTATTTATTGTGATTATTGTGATTTGTCACCCTAAACTAATTTATTGTGATAATTCATTTATAAGAATAGAATGTCATTTTTTATCATAAGAAGTAATATTTTGTCACAATTGATTTGAGAGAAAATGATATTTTGTGATAAAATTTATTTTGTCAACACTATAATGACTAATGTATTTTCTCATAATTTTCATAGTGCCAAAATTTTATTTGTCATAGATTTTTTTTATGTGATAATATTTATATTGTTATATATTTGTTTACATGACAATATTATTTGTTACAAGTTGTGTAATGACAAAAATAATTTAGTAAGAAATTTAATAGCATGACAAAAATATTTGATGTGATAAATTTTTTTATCAAAAAAGAAAAGGAGTGAAAAATAATTTTTTTTGTCATAATAATGATTTATGTCAAAACTTATTAAGTGTGACAAAGTCTTTTTGTAAAAAGAATATGTAAATAACAAAAATAGTTTATGAAGAAATTAAAATTGTAATAAAAAAATTTTATAAATAGTGGCAAATATTTTTATCAAACCTTGTAGAGTGTGACAATTTTTTCATACTAAGAATATGAACAAAAATAATTGATCAAGCAATTAAAATCATGATGAAATCTTTTTATCATATTTTGAAAATGCAAGAAGTGTATTGACAAAATTTTAATCATTAATTTTTAGAATCAAACTTTTTCGGTATCTTAAAGTTATAAAAAATATTTTTGTCAATAATTAAAAAAGAGTGATAATAATTAATAAATTTAATTCATTCATATATATAATCATTTCACACTTAATAAAGTAAAACATAAACAATTTTTTGTTATTATTTTCTCAATATCGAAATATAAATGTATCATCATTTTCAAAACTAGCAATATTTATATTATTTTCCACATAAGATCAAATAATATAAAGGAAAAATGTGATTAATTAAATATATAAAGTCAATAACATTAAAAATAAAATGGCTGCGTTCAAATTATAAAAGCCAAAGATAGTCTATTTTTAGCTATTTTATTGATAAAAATATAAGACATCCACTTGGACGATCTCTTGTTCATCTATTTCTTTTATTCTACAAAATAAAAAAAAAACATTAATCTAAGGCTTCTAGTAATTATTTATAATTACATATAAAAAAAAGTTATATAAAGTAAAAATTTTAAATGGTTTATTTAGAACTATTTATAAAGATATGATTTTAGCTTGCAGAGAAATAGGATCATCCCCTCCACCCCTCTGCTGGTGTATCAATTCATCCATGTAATGCATCAATTATCTCCTCTTGGCTTTCCAGTAATTGTTGCTTGTTTATGGACTGATTTCATTTGCTCCCGTAGAACATAAAATATAACTAAATAATGAATATATCATATAACTATTTTTTGACCCTCCTTTTAATTTCAAAGCCAAAAGCAGTACCACGACGTCTTTTCTTCATTGCAGAAGCTACAATAATGAATATATCACATAAAGTAAAGATAAATAAAAATTAATAGATCATAAGAATCGATTAAGAAAAAAAATAAATAAAAAAGTACTAAACCTTCACAATTAGTTGGTTCGGTTGTTGCCAAACCATCTGTTGCAGATGAAATATGATTGTGGAGTTCCATTAGCACCTATATACAATTAATTATAACTTTTCACTCAAAATCAATTTAGCTAGATAATATTAATAATGACAATACTGCACCTATAAATATATATGCACATTGTACTATTCCCTTTTCATGTATTGTATACTCCAAAACAACAATTAATCACTCGATATCTAGAAAATGGGCATTCATTTTTAAGCTAGTAATAGAGAACTTGCTTGCTGTCCCATGTACAAATAAAGAGCAAAATTGACTTATTAAATATGACAAAAAAAAAGCATTCAAATCTCACACCCCACCAACCCAAAATAAAACAACAATGAAAGACAAAAAAAACCTAAAGTGAAAAAAAGAAAAACAATTTACCTCTAGTATTGATTTGTTCAAAACAATTTAAGTCATTTTTTACCACCTTATGATTTGCATCCATTTCTAACTTCTTCATGAAAGTTGTAGCTCTATTTCTTATCTTTCCAAAACATCCTCTTATGTTCAATTCCAATACTTGTAGCTCAACTTATGATTTAAATACCAAAACTGGTTTTGTTATGATGTTTCACTTGTATATCTGAATTGATTGTCCATTTTGGCCACTAAAATGGCAAGATAATGTCTTATGTTCTTCATAACAGTTGTATTTCTACTTCTTAGCTTTCTAAATCATCCTCTTGTGTTCAATTTGGATACCTATAGCTCAACTTATGATTTTTATACCAAAACTGGTTGTGTTGAATCGTGTTGGATTGTTGGTCTGTGTTCTTGGGTTTCTTTCACCCTCTTAGAAAATGATCTGGACTATGGTTCCTTCATGACATTTGTATTATTTTATCTTATATTTCTAATGAATTAAGTTTCACTCAATTTTAAGTCCTATAACTTCAGTTATTTCCTGAAAACACAATAAAGGTCAGGTTTATGAAAATGCTGAAAATTTCTTAATTTAAGTACTTGTATACTATATTAAGTATATTTATTTTGAATATGTCCATTTGAATTTATTAAGCATGAGAAAATGAGAATGTTGTGGATTTTCGTAAGTTGTACGTTAAGTGATTTTGAAATAATAAGTGTAAATTATAAAATATTTTTGGATAAGAAATGGTGAATGAGACCAATTTTGGAAGAATATAATTATTCTAAGCTCTACCATACGTGATTCACATGTAGTATGATGAGATGCATTGTGATATATGAGCATGCTCGGATTATCAGCCCGTATTGTTGGTGGAGCTATGATCATATGTTAGGGTTATCAGCTCTTATAAATATGCGGACGCACTTATTATTGTGGTGCTTGCACTGACCACAGTGGCCTCAGGTCATGATTATGTGATTGGTGGGTGGCACTTTCACAGGCCACGATCGATTCTACTTACATTCTTTCGGTATTGATATGAGCTTTAGATAAAATGGAAATGAAAATTTTTAATTCATTATAAAGAAATCGAAAAATATATTGGCATTTACTATATTTTCTTATCTATTATGAGATGAAATAAATTTCTAAGTGTGAATTTCGTATGTTCTTTCAACATACTTGAATTTAATTAATACGATTTC
>CANUEX010002889.1:0-49174 GCA_948099535.1 Jatropha multifida
TGTTAGTCTCCAATTCTCACTCCTTTAGCTTAGTTCTTAAGGTTTAATTACTAATCTAAGGTTTAATTTGGTTGATTTGGTAGTAGAGAATTTGAAAGAAAATGGTGGAGAAGGGAGAGAAAATGGCATTGAAGAGGAGAGAAAGAAGAAGATGGAATAGTGTTGAATAAATGTTGATTTTTAAGCAGCAAAGTCAAACTTGGCCATTAAACTTTATGTCAAATGGATGACTAGGATTAAGTTTCTAGTATTCTCATCCAAGGGCTCTAAATATTCATCAAATAATTCTCCTTTAATTATTATTTAACTCCATCAATTTATTAAATTAACTCCATGAAAATAATTCTTCAATTATTCCTTAATATACTACATTAGAAAACACTATTCCTTAAATACTTAAATTCTCCAAAAAATTCATAAGACACTTTTTATCCACCTAAATCATGCAAACATGCTCCAAAAATATTAAATAAAATAATAAACATGCATAGTAATTTTTTCGGACCGAAATAATATCAAGTCCCGTGATCGATGGTACTATTCCCAGACTGATAAATCACTATTACCGACATTGAAAATCAGACTGTTACAGTTCTCTCCCTTTAAAAAAAATTCGTTCTTGAATTTCACCTGATATAAGTAGTTGAGGGTGCTGCTGTCGCATGTAATCTTCTCTTTTCCGTATGGCTTTCTCTGTCTTATGATTCCTCTAGAGGACCTTTACTAGAAGTATACCTTTACTAGAGGTATTCTCTTAATTTCTTAGAGGTGAATATGCATATCATTTGAATATTAGATATGGTTGTTTCATTATAACTATAATCACCTACGTCTCTTAATTATTTTAACTTAAAAATTATTCTCATATCAATATAGCAAAATCACCTCAAAACAACTTTTTGCAACTTCACATCTCTAAATACTCTTTCAAACCACAGTAATTCACACTTTTTCAAAATAATCATTCATTTTTCTTAACCCATGTCATCACATGGTTATGATAATCACATTTATCTTAAATAATACATAGGAATTCAGTAATTGTTTTAAGTATTAATAACAACATACTCCTAAGAAAATCAATTTCTTCCTACTTACTTTATAATAACCCATAAACTGCCAAAGTTATCCAACTCTAACAATTGGCTCATAAAGATTCAAAATGACTTAATTCCTACTTAACAAGTTATCTGTCTTGTCACCATAACCATTTATTTTATTTTCATTATTTATATTTCTTATCAATAATTAATATAGAATCAGAATTCCCCATAAGACATCCATTTATTTTCATTTCTAGAGATCATTTCTCATCCCCCAAAACAACAACTTATATTTCTCATTAATCATATTACTTCATTTATTTATAACATTCACATACTTCTCAAGTAATTCATAAAAATTAAATTATATTTATTCCACAAAACATTTATTACTTCTAATAAGAATTTATTCTTATCTCTAAAGTAAATAATCTCAAAGTATATATATCATTCATTACCCTGAATTCATATAATCATATCTACCTATGATCATTACATATCATTTAAGAGTTCAATTGACACTCCAATTATCAAAATAATACTATTCTAAGGATATTAGGTTTTTTCCACCTATCCTTAATCAACCATAGAGTGCCAATTTTATAGGACTCCAGAGTTTAACACAAACACTAAAATGAACAGATTTCTACTAGCATCATAATTTACCTGTCTTATAACCATAACAATCCAGTTTATTCATAATACTTTATACCTCATAAATATTTAAGACAAAATTAAAACACATATTTTTTCCAAATTTACTGTGAGAAGTATCTATAAACCTCTATTACTTATTAAAACAGAATGCTTGTCCTTAATGTCAATTACCCGTACACTCTTAATTACATTCTAATAATTTCAAATACACTTTTAACCTTAATTTACATTCTAAAACTTGCTACTTATATTCCCATTCATCCGTAAAATTATAATTCTATTTTATCAAAATCACCAAGCAATGATAAACGTCTTTATACATTCTTCCAGATCACACAATTTATATTCCTTTAAAATTTTTCATAGCTAACTCTTTCCTTGTACTGTTACTTTAATTTAAATCCTTCCCTTCTTACCTATTCAGATCACTAACATAGTGTATGATCATAATTAATCAACTAAGCAATTTATCCTTACATGCTCTTTATCATTCATCAATTCATTTTTTCATCATGGCATAATAATAATATAATGGTAGTATTTTAACTACCTTTAATGGAGATGGTTCATTTCTCTATACTCCTGCATTTACATAAAATCACTAAATTTTATCTCGTGAAACATATAAGTGTTGATTTTTAAGTAGCAAAGTCAAACTTGGCTACTAATCTTTATGTCAAATGGATGGCTAGGATTAAGTCTCTAGTATTCTCATCCAAGGGCTCTAAATATTCACTAAATAATTCTCCTTTAATTATTATTTAACTCCATGAAAATAATTCCTCAATTATTCCTTAATATACTACACTAGAAAACACTATTCATTAAATACTTAAATTCTCCAAAAATATTCATGAGATACTTTCTACCCACCTAAATCATTCAAACATGCTCCAAAAATATTAAATAAAAGAATAGACATGCATAATAATTTTTTCAGATCGAAATAATACCAAGTCCCGACCGATGTTACTATTCACAGACAGGTAAATCACTATTACCGACACTGAAAATCAGACTGTTACAAACACATCCTTAATCTTCATTCACGGACTATTGGATCAAGGACCTAGCTTTGGATTTCCCTTCATCCATTTTTCAAGCAAATCTTAAAGGAAATCACCAAAAGTAATTTTTAAGAACCTTTAGTCACTTTCTCCTTCATTTTGTTTTCTTTTTCAGCGTTTAAAATGCCAATTTGGATCTGGTTATGAGGAAAATCTAGGATCAACCAAACATGGATTTTTGCATCTCTGTGGTGCGAGGCCAACCATAGTGGCGTGCGCCACTTTTATATGTCCCGCGCCACAAGTACCTTGAATCCCCTATTTTTGCCTAATAAACATAGAAGCCTTCTTGATATGAAAAAGGCCTACATCACTCTATGTGGCGTGCACCATAAGCATGGGGTGCACGCTACAGTTCCCTATGGCGCACGACCCTTTATTTTAGAGGTTCTGAATGTACAAAACTCTAATAAATGTCCCGATTCGGAGATCCAATGGCTAAGCTTTGACCTTAAATGGTTTGTGATGCGTTTCAGGTCATTTATAGATAAGATAAACTAATGAAAACAAGATTGAGAGTAGTGATTGGCGGATTTGTTCATCTTTAGGGATGAACATTAAGGTCATGAGCTTAAATCTTGTCCAATCTTTAAATTTCTTTCTTTAAATTATTGTCCTTTAATTTCTCAGCATTTGATCATTACTATCTTTTAATTTCTCACCATTTACTTTGATGTTTGCTATTATTATTGCTTTAGCTCTTCATTTATCACCTTTATAATATTACATTCATCATGTTCATATTCATTAAATGATTGATTGAATTTGGATGTTCTGGTTGATCTATTCTTTTGTGAATATTTATTTCTTTTGTGCTTGATTGAGATGAGATGGGTTTACGCTTTATTCTTTTTGCAAAATGTAATGGATCCTTAATGGGATTCTTAATATTGCTTGATGTAATAATTGGTGGGTTTGGGAAATTTGGAGGGCTTGAGGGTAGATTGTATTTTAGGAGACGGTTTGTAATCTTTTCTCCTTCCACATTTCTTTGTTTATGGTTTATCTTCTATGTTTGATATTTGCAATAATTGCTTGAACGACATGTTTTAAAAAATTGCATTAAAATGTTTTACATCTAAATTTTAGTTAATTGCATTATTGATTATTGTGAATTAATGGACAATTAAGAGGCCAGTTTAACCGGACAAAATGAGTGTCTAACACCTTCCCACTTTGTACCCAACTCCCGATTCCGTCTCTAGTTAACAAAATCAGATTAGTTAATAGTAATGAATTGACTAATTTTAGAATTTTCCCAAATAAGGGTGACGACTCTAATTTTTAATAAAAATCTTATCAAAGTAACAGAACCCTTTTGAGGATCAATGAATGAGTTTAATAACGAAAACCAATTTCATTAAATAAAACAAATTAAGCTCGTTCAAATCCATTTCTTCTTAAATAGGGGAAAATGTGAAAACCTGACATTCTCAGCCTAGCGACTTTGCTGGGGATCGAACCCAAAATCTTTGGTTTTCGATTTTAGATTCAGTAAGTGAGTTGACTCCATAAGTTGTCCAACTTTTCACAATTATTAATAATTTTATTGACTTTAAATTGAGTTTTTGGTACTTATAAATGTCATTCATGCATTATCTCTTCTTTATCTCCTTTCTACTCTAAACCCTAAAGTGATATTGGGGGGTTATGGTCCTTATACTCTACTCGACTATTTGGATCCACCACAAATATACACCACCCATAAGTCAAGTACATTTTGATATATGAAAAGAATTGGTATAAACCGTTATTACCATTATGCTTAGACCCAAGGAAAATGGGAGGAAATAACCAATTCTCACTTATGGAACCCAACACTTAATAAACCTGACCTAAGCTAATGTAATTGACCCAAGTTCCTTCCCTTAGGGTTCACTCTAATAACTTGTGTTTGTAAGCATTCATTTAATAAGTGTAAGAGACTACGGTCCAAAACCTTATGATGGCTTATCGACCTAACCTATATGTCCTAGGGTTAGAAAAGATCTTATGTGAATCGTGTGTGGGAGATATAAGGGTTGAGATAATGCATTTCCCAACTCCCTTCCCTTTTGTTTATATATAATTGCTATGGTTGTGTTGTGCTTCATTCATGTATCATTTAACTTGTTTTGTTGTAGCCATATAAGTATATTCTATCATGGTCGATCTCGACATTCAAAGTGTAGAGCTAAAGACTTAAGAGAGGTGTTGGAAGAAAAACGAGCCAAAAGAGCTCTTTCTAATAGTGACTACAAGACCGAGGCCCGAATGCCTAAGAAGGAAGCTCCTTCAATTTCAACTCCAACGAAGGGAGACTAATTAGAAGAGGCTCATCAACTTTTGCTTGAAATAAATCAAGCTTAACTTGAAGCCATGACTCTCTTTCAAGGTGTGGAGGCACGATTTACTCTTATGCGCAACACCATCAATTGCCTGGTGGATGCCCAGCCATATCAAACCTCTTAGGCTTTAAGGTTTTAAATTTTTTAAACATCTAGTTAGGGCCTTAAAAAGAACAATGAATGTGAATAGTCCACTTTTAGAGGAGTAATGAAAAGAATCTTTTTTTGAGCCAGATCTTATTAATACCAAAAGTCTTAAATGTAAATAAATAAAAGACTCTGCTCAAGTGACATTACACTTGGGGCAAAAAGTAAGGGATTCAAAAATAAGAAATAAGGTCATTATAAGTATTTGGCTACAAAATAGGGCACATTTTGCTCCTAGCAGTTCTCAAGAGCCTTTCTTTGACTTTGGATATGAGCCATCATGATAAAGTCACGATGGAATATAGCATGAGTTGCATTTTATGATGTTGTGATTGTATGGTTGCATTATTTTATGATATTTTGTGAACATGTATTTTTCACACCCTTATATTAAATAAAATTAATCACAAAGGTGTGGTTCGAATTGATGGCCAATTGATAAAAAGAAATAAAAAATAATTCAAAATATATAGGAAAATCACTTTGATTTGGCCATAATTCTCTCCAATGTGTGGTTTTCAGGTCAAGGCTAGCACTATTTGAAACTAGACTTAAAGAGCTTTCTAACAGTACCTTATGAGCAAAAATTGGAGTTATAATAGGCCTCAAACCGGTCAAATCAAACTAAAATCATAGTGCAGGATAGCTAGCCAAGGCTTGCCGCGACCACTTTTGCCTGTCCGCTAGAGTTGCAATATTTGCATCCCTAATCCCACATCGGTAAAATAATGGATGCCCCCACTACTCCTAAGCCTATAAATACCCCTACAAGAAACCTCATTACACACAACAACTTGAAAAAAGACATGGAGCAATATAAGCAACCTATTTAAAGGCCTTTGCTCCTACAAGTCTTTTAGCCAAAGTGCAGGTTTTCATTTAAGTGAAAAACCACAATAGTTTAAGGGTTTTCTGACATCCCGACCCAGCAAAGCGATCCTAAGAGGGTGGGTAGAGAGGGTTCTTGGCGAGCTTCTAGGATGGAAGACTAGCTAGGAGAAAAAAAGAAGAATTGAAGAAATTATATAGAGCCTTGAAGAATCCAAGTAAAGGAACTGCTATTGGGCCTTATGATGATCTAAAAAGTTGCAACCTAGGATTTTTGACCATCTAATTTCCTTAATGGCCCAAGGAAATTAGTTTTAAAAATTTCCATAATCATCCAATTAGAATGACATGCTAAGGGTGTATATTGTGTTTGTATGATATATGATATGCTATCATGCCAAAGCATGAGACCTGCAATTGAAATTTAATTAATAAATTCCTTATTAAAATTTTAAGTACATATTAAGAATATGATTGATTGCCACCCATTGTTATAGCATGGAAACTAAAGCTTCCTTACAATTTGACTTATTCGAAAAACCCAAGATTGATTATAACCTAATATGTTTAATACTATCAAATAACTTGAATAATGATTTTACTTAACTAATTTATTTGATTTGGATAAGCAAACTTATGATCAAATAAGATTAGGGCGAAGGTTAGGCAAAACGTATTTGATATGTTTAGACAAAAAGTTGTCACCTAATTGATCTAAGAGTCACATAAAGATGTGATCAATAAGTAACGTTATCTACCTAAATTAATTCAATATAACTTGTTGGGTTAACCTAAGTTAAAATTAAAGACCTTATTTAATTTAGTATTGTATGAAATTAATACTTGATACTCTATATTTGTAGATCAATTATCACCATGGGTAATAACCTATACCTGTGTAGCATACTTAATGCTAATAAACTAATCAGACCAAACTTTATTAATTGGTATCGCAATTTGAGAATTATTCTCAAGCAAGGAAAGAGGTTAAATGTTCTTGACAAGAACAAACCTAATATTCCTGCTAATGATGCTATTGAAGAAGAAAGGAATAACTTTAATCATCATACTGATGATGATGAGCAAGCAAAATGTGTGATGTTAGCTAGCATGAGTTTTGAACTTTATAAGCAGCATGAGAATATAAATTCTAGCACCATTATCTTCCATCTCAGGGGGCCATTTGACTCCCAAGGTAGTCTGAGAGGTATGAGACTTCTAAGGAATTGTTCCATTGTAAGATGACAGAAGGCTCTTTAGTTCGTGTCCATGTTCTAAAAATGATTGGCTATATTGAAAAATTGAGCCAATTGGACGATGCTATGGACCATGAGCTAAGAATTGACTTAGTCTTATAGTCTTTACAACCCAGCTATTCATATTTTATTTTGAATTTTAATATGAAGAAACTGGATGCCCCCTTACCTAAGTTGCTTGGAACGCTTACCACTACTAAAGGAGCCCTTAAGAAGGATACTGCTCCTATACTTCTAGTTCAATCTTCTAAGGCTAAGAAAAAGCCTAAGAAGAAGTCGAATAAGAAGAAGTTATTGAAGCCCAATGGAGATGTAACTAAAGAAAAGAGAACCTGTCACCACTATAGCAAAGATGGCCACTAGAAGAGGAACTATAGGGATTATCTTGCGATTGTGAAAGCAAAGAAGCTTGCAAAAGCTTCTGCTTTAGGTATGTTTATGGTTGAAATTAATCCTTCTATTTTAGTTCTTGGGTATTGGATACCTAATATGATTGTCATATTAATAACTTGTAGGAACTAAAGAATAATAGAAAATTGAGGAAAAATGGACCTATGTGTAGCCCATGGAGCAAAGGTTGCTGCATTAGCTGTAGGAACATATTTAGGCTTAGTATTAGAAGTAGATAATTATTATTTTATTTTAGTGCTTATTAGAAACATTTTTTCAATTTCATATTATGTTTTGAATAGTATATTCAAATTTTGTTATTAAGAACAACGGTTGTTCTTTTTATAATAATAATAATAATTTTATGGAACTGAAATTAATATAGATGATTTCTATAAGTTTCCATTGATAAATTTCTCATCAACATAAATAGAAAGAAATCTAAAATAGATAGTAATTATCATATCTTTGGCATTATAGATTTGGTCACATTAATAAAACAAGATTCACTAAGTTGTGTAAAGAAGGTTACTTTGAACCTTTTGATTATGAATCATCTGAAACTTGTGAATCCTGTTTAATGGGTAAAATCACTAAAACACCATTTACGTGAAAAGGTGAAAGGTTAAAAGATTATTGAACCTAATACATTCAGATGTGTCTGGACCAATTACTGCCTGGGCCATTAGTACACATGGATGTTTCATTATGTTTACTAATGACTATACTAGATATGGTTATGTGTATATATAATGAAACATAAATCTGAATTTTTGAAAAGTTCAAAGAATTCAGCAATGAGGTTGAGAAACTAACTAAAGTATTAAAACACTTTGATAAGATCGAGGTAAAAAATACTTAAGCGTTTTGAGATTATCTATTAAAAAATATGAATCGTACATTATTAGATATAGTACGATCCATGATTAGTCTTGTAGATTTATCTTCATCCTTTTTAAGATGAGCCTTAATAATGCGATATACCTTTTGAATAGAGTTCCACCTAAATCTGTTGATAAGATTCCATATAAAATGTGGGCCAACACACTTTTGTGAAGTGTTTGGGATCTGATAAGTTATGAGCTAAACTAGATAGATGTAAGTTTATAGGATATCCAAAAGAAAATTGTTGGATATTATTTCAACCATCTTGTTGAGAGAAAAATGTTCATCTCAAAACATGCTACCTTTCTAGAAAAGATATTATCTTTAAAGAAAGCAGTGGGAGTTAGTTTAGAACTTGAAAAGTTCAAGAACCTCAAACATACATTAAAGATGGAACTAGAACAGAAGATTGTTACATCAGATGAATAGTCAAAATACATTGTTTAAATAACCATGATGTAAATCTATTAGAATGAGTCATACTTCTACAAAGCTTGGACCTTTGTGGAGACTCAAACCTAACAAATATAAAGGAGAAATTTTTGAAATTTTTATTTGCAATTGTAGTATATTGTGATTATAAAATTTGTCATATTGATGACCAAATTGCATCCTTAATTAACAAATCTAATGATTTTTGAATCAAAAGTATTTCTTAATATAGTATGCAAACTGCAAAGTCCATTGTTAGACTTAAGCAAACCTTTATGGAATAAGAACATTCGTTTTAATGAAATAAAATAGTTTGATTACATTAAAATGGTGGATGATCTTTGTCTGTATAAGAAGGTCAGTGGGAGCAAAATGCTATTTCTTATTTAGCATGTTGATAACATATTAATCATAGGAAATTACATTCTACTACTATAAAAGTTTGGTCATCCAAGAACTTCTCCATTAGAGAAGCAGCTTATATACTTGGTGTTAAAATCTATATGAACAGATTTGATAGGCTGCTAGGATTATCTAAATTCACATATATTGATATAGTGCTAAAATAATTTAGCATGGAGAAATCCAATAGAGGATACCTGCCTATATATCTATTCGATCCATATGAAAGTCACTAGACTGCTGTTAAAATTATCCTTAAGTATCTAAAAATAAGTAAGGATACTTTTCAGTTATGGAGAAACTAATGAACTAAGAGTTCATGGATACATTGATGCCATAGGATAAAACACATAGATAATTGGTTTTAGTGCAAGTGGGAGATTGTTAGTTATATGCCCTATAGCCAATTTGATTGGTTATATTTTGAAAATAATATTTTATGTAATAAATATTTTATTATTAATGAAAGGCATTTATTTATCTTTTATATTCTATTGATTAAATCTTGGTAAAAGATAAAGTCCATGAGATAATACTGCTTTACAAAATAAATTATAATGTGGTTATAATTATGAGTTTTATATTTGCATTAAAACAATGTCTTTAAATATTCATGGTCAGTGTTCTCCTAATTATTGAACAATGATTAGAGCTATTGAGACTAGTACATATTATGTTCTTTCCTTAGAAAAACAACTGTTCTCCTAAGCTGAGATATATGCGATATCTAGAACTAATATGTAGGTGCTTGTTATTTAAATAAGTCCACTGAATTGACCTGCATGAGAATTCCATATGGAGAGTTACTTGTGTCTATGGAATATTTAAGTGATGGTTGTGTAAGTGATCCTTTGACTTGAGATTACTAGTCTATCTTATATAGGGATGATTATGTTTTGATTCTGCATTCACATTATTCATTACATGAATAATAAGCAATAGTTAATTGGACATAGTAGGAACTATATGGAGATACTTGTGTAATTAAGAGAGGATTCATCACCCTAGGTAAATTAGAGAAACTATTCTAATTGTTTTCTACTAGAATTGATTAAGAAATCTTTGCACAAGTTAGAATGAAATGAGCAAATGAGGTTTGGAATTTCATTTAATTGATCAATGGCTAAGATTAAGAGAACTAACATGATTTAGTAAAATAGACATACTCCATGCCTAATTACCAAATCAGAACATTAATGATGAAGGGATATTAATTACATTGATAAATCATATACTGAAAGGTTAAGTCAAACCACTTTGACTTTTCAAATATTTGGATAGTTTTGACATGTTGCTAGATAATGTACTTGACATTCAACTATTAATTAATTAATTTAATTTTTTGTTGCCTATATATTTGGAACCTAGAACGTCACAAATATAAGAATGGATATGAGAAAGTGAAAATGAAAAATCGAATCAAGTATGACTTTATGACAAATAAGTTTTGTGAAGTTAAGGACAAAATTATAATTTATATTTGATTACAATTTTGCTTAAATTATTAAGTATTGACTTAATTGATTTATGTCTAAAATTTATTAAGATAAATTTTAGATTAAATAAACCAAATACTTTAATTATGATTTATTTATTTAAATAGTTAAATAAATAAATAAAAATAATTAAATTGAAAATCCTATTAATATATGTATGATGATTTATTTATTTAAATTGTTTAAATAAATAAATAGGCACATATATATTTTAGTTATAATTTATTTATTTAAAAGGGTTATATAAATAATTGTAATTAATTTATTTATAACCTAGGGTTTTCCTATATAAGGTTTAAGAAACAATATAGACCGTAAGATTTGTTAACCATAGCGACAAAACTAAACAGAGAGCTTACGATAGCTAGTACCATTATACATTCTAATCTGTCAACCCTCTAAAGTAGTTTTAGAGTTTTTTGATTGTCCATTCATGTGGATACTACTAGAGGTCGGACATTTGGACGGCTTATGGTTTGCAGTAACCTAGCCATGTAAATTGAAGTTTTGGAGAATTTGCAAAAGTGGTATTCTTCTAAACAAATTTCATATTGCTTTATTCGTTTAAATGGATCCCTATTGGTATAATTATTTGTTATAATTATATTATTCCACTGCGTATATTTAATATTGAAATCTAACAGTAAATGTAATTAGAGGAATTCTTGGAAAACCCCAAAGTTATTCAAACACTTATAATTCAGGATGGGGAGATCATCCAAATTTTAGCTATGGAGCAAGACAACAAAACTCTCATCAATACCAATATGGACCACCTCAATAACAGCCACAAACGGGTCTAAAATCAGGTATGTCACTTGAAGATATTGTTAAATCTCTTGCAATTAACACTCAACAATATTAAGGAGAGACTAGGGCTAGTGTTCAAAATCTAGAGAATCAAGTGAGCCAATTAACAACCTCTTTGAGCAAAATCAAGTCTTAAGGGAAGTTACCTTCTCAAACTGTCATTAACACTAAGCAAAATGTAAGTGCAATCACTTTGAGAAAGAGGTTGCAGTTGGGAATTCTAGGGCCAAAGCAAAGTGATAGTAGCTCGGGAAAAGATGTTGAAAAAGAAGTAGAGATTCAGCAAAATGGACATATTGCAAAATCAGAAGTAAACTTGCCCAAACCACTAGGAATTCAGCCCACTTTTCTTGAAAGATTGACTAAATCAAAGAAGGATAAGGAAGAAAAATACATCCTACAAACTATATGCAAGGTGCAGGTGAATGCACCATTACTCGATGCAATCAAGCAAGTTCCTTGCTATTTAAAGCTTTTAAAGGAACTTTATATAAATAAGAAAAAGTTGTTTGGTTATCAAAAGGTAAGTGTGTGGGTCAATGCTTCTGCTATATTGGAAAGAAAATTGCCACCTAAATACAAGGAGTGAGGAATGTTTTCTATTCCATGTAAAATAGGCAATGTTAAAATAAAAAGAGTTATGTATGATTTAGACTCTTCAATAAATGTTATGCCACTGTCTATTTACTCTTTTACAGATTTTGGTCCATTGAAAGAAACATCCAGTGTAATTCAGTTGGTGGATAGGTCCATACTTTACTCCGAAGGGGTATTGAAGGATGTTTTAGTACAAGCAAATGAGTTGATTTTTCCAGCTGAATTTTATGTGCTTGATATGGAGCATGATAAATCCTCTGCTTCATCTAAACTTTTTCTTGGAAGACCTTTTCTTAGCACAGCTAGAGCAAAAATTGATGCTCATGATGACACACTCACTATGGAATTTGATAAAAAAATAGTTAAATTTAATGTGTATGATGATCCATATCATGTGCTTAGTGTTTGTGGTGTTGATGTTATTGATCCTTTAACTCATGATATTAAGAAAGTAACTTTGGAAGGTCTAAAAGGGGTTGGTTGAAGTCCGAGAATGTCTAGCCTAGGACGTTAAACAAGGGTGCTTATTGGGAGGCAACCCAATTTTCAAGCTTGCCCAAGCCGAAATTTTGCTGTTTTCTTTTGTTTTTAGATTATTTTAATTTATTCTTTTTCATCTTCATCCTAAGTTACTCTAATGTAGTATGTTCTTATCTTTGCTAGGTTGGCAATGAATTTCAGAGGTTAAAACTAGTCTTCCATGGTGAAAAACTTAAAAAGAGAGGCTTTTAATGGTTAATGTTTTTTTTGTGGTATTTTTATAGAGTTATTTAATGGTTAAAATATTTTTAATCTTTTGTTCTTTTAAATGATTTACCACCCTTATTTACTTTACCATTAGCTGCAGGTTATTTTCAATTTATGGGAGATAAGAAGAGAGAGAGGACAAAAAGAAAAGAGAACCCTAGCTCCTCTAATCTATCAGCAACGTCGGTCTCTACGCCTCCACGGGTACAACTTCCACATCTGCTTTCTCTCCATCAAAGCTGTTGTAAAGCCCCATCCTACAATTCAAAAATCCATAAGTCTCATTGCTGCCATCACAGTCTGCACCTTCACCTCCTTTTGCTAGTGAGCCACCCTCCACCATTAGCTTAGAAAGAGGCAGCAAGAACCTCCTCCATAAGGACTTTCCTTATCCCTTCTTTTTTATTTTTCTTTCATTTATTTAGTTTTTAAGAACTCCTTGTGCTTGATTGATAATTCCACATTGAGGACAATATGATGAGTAAGTGTGGGGGAGTCTGATTTTGAAAATGCTTTATTTATTTAATTTCTATTTATATTTTGTAAAGTACTAAAGTTTTTAGCATTTTTCCCATATTCTAAAACCTGATTTATATATTTTTCTGACAACTGCTCTTAAAATTTAATAAATTTTAATGCTTATCTCTTGGAAATTTTGATTGTTTGATGTGTACATGAAAAGTTTTTTTTCAAAATTTCTCTGTTGCCTTAACTTGATTGATATTTTCTGTTGACCTCTTGAAAAAATTTCTTTATCCTTAAACTCAGTTTTATGCATTAGATTGTATTTTTGAGATTTTAGGCAAGGTAATAGTAATCCTTATGATAGAGATTTATTTTCTCAACACTATAGATAACATCTCTTAATCATTTTCCTTTTTATAAATCATTTAGGCTTGAGTGAATAAATAAAACTGTCAAGTTATTTGTGCTTAATTCACTGCTATGCATACTTAGAAACTTTAACTTGTCTAAGGCACTACTCTTGGTTACATGGCTTCATGATTCGAAAGGATGGAAGGTGAAAATTATGCAAAGCGATAATATAAAGGGTGAGGAATAAAAGAGAATAAAAAAAAAATATTGCACATGAGTTCTCTAAATTTGCAAACAAAAAAAACAAAAAAAAGAATAAAAGAGAATAAAAAAGCGGTAATGCACATGAGTTCTCCAGATTTTGCAAAGAAAAGGAAAAAAAATGGAGAGAGATAAATGCGCCTTCCTTTTCCTTTCGAATATTTGCACAAAATCCTAGGTATTGTGCCTTTACAAGTTAGCCTTATGTTTTAATGTCCAACAACTTAAGTTTCTATGGAACCTAATTTGCTACATGTTCAAAATATTCCAAGTCTTCATATTTTATGCTTAGAATGATACTTTGAGGTTGCTATATACTGGTATAAAGTTGATGAAATAAGTGATAAGTGATTATTACCTTACTTGCCTTTCCTCCAAAATTTTTCAATCTTTTGATAGAGAATGTTGTCGTAGGGTGATGAACTTATATGTGGGGTTGGATGCGAATTTTTGTCATGCTTGAGGACAAGCATGGGATATGTGTGGGGAAATTTGATAAGTAGTTAATTTAGCACAAAATATTATTTGTTTAAATAATGTCTATAGTTACTTTTTAGTTTAAAATGACAATTTTCATTTGGTTTTCATAATTTTCATAGATTATGCTAAATTCATTTCGAAAAGAGCTTTGGAGGCCAATTCATGGAGGTTTGGAGAAGTTTACCAAGCTGGAGCTGAATTTCTAGGATGCTTCTGGAATTTTTCAAGTTAGGCTTAGGCAAGCATTAGTGGAGGACGCATACAAAGTAGGTCCAAAACACCTTGGAAGTTTTTAAGTTAAGCTTGGGCAAGCTTAGTGGGAGGCGTATCCAGAGCTAATTGGATTGAGATGCTTTGCCAACTACAAGGAAATCTTTAAAGAAACTAGTCCACTATTTAGGGGATTAGGTAAAGATACTCAGATTTGAATATTGGATTTTCCAAAGATATTCATATTTTATTTTTCTAGTTTAGGATTTATTTCCCTTGTTATAAATAAGACCTTAAGTTTATAGAGGAGGATCATCTTCTTCTCATCTTAGAAACAATAATTATTCTAGAGTATATTTTTCCTTATGTTCTCTCCATGGCCATGTGTGGCTAAATATTTTATTTTCAATCAAAGGTTGAGTTCGAAGTAGAGGTTCTTTCATAATTGTGATATCTGAACGTATTTATTTTCTTCTTCAATTCCATCAATATTTATCTATTATTCTATATATATGAGAAACTCCATCTTCATTGTTATCTTGTTGTTTGTTCAATATGGCCAATTCTTCAATTTAATAGGATAGCATATAGCTAATCAACAAGATTAAATCTGTAATTGTTTAATTAAGTTGATTCAAGTAGAAAATAATATAATCCGATTGTAACCAGACTTTTGAATTATATTGTGAAAAATTCACAATCTAGTTTAAATAAACTTCACTTGTACAATTTGTTAATTAGGGCAAGGTTTTTCTAAATCTTATTGCTATTAGCAAATTAAATTCTATCGCTTGTTTAAGATTGTTTACTAGTTAGGGACTATTCGTAGCGCTTGTCTTGTTTAATCTAATTATATTGAAAGATTGATCGATGATGCTTGTTCCAAGATTTTAACTTGTTTATTGCTTGGAATTATTGAGTTATCTTAGAATCAATGATCAATCAAGAGAATTTCTCACTAAGAATTGTCTTTGACTAAATTTATCTCCTATTGATTTAAACTTGTTTGTTTTATTTCATTTTTACTTACTTTAATTGTTTGATTCATTCTCTACCACAAATTCCCTACGTTTATTTTTATTATTTTACTTTCTGGTTATTGAAAGATTTAATCAAAACTAGTCCCTAGGGTTCGACCATTCTCATTCTATCTATAAATTACCTAGAATAGGAAGAACAAAAATTATTTTTGGTGGCCTCAACACCCATCAATATAAAAAATAGGGCTTGGTTCCATTTCAAAAGTGTGAATCACTCATTGACTAGGACCATCCTCGTCCTCCATTTCATAAAGATGAGAACCTTTATCTACATTTTCCTTAAAAGGAAAATCATCTTCAATAAAATTGACATCTCGTGACTCAATTTCTATTATTCTCCCATTAGAATCTTCTCCAATAAAAACATAACCTTTGGAGTTTTCTAAGTATCTAATAAAGATACATTTCTTCCCTCTTGGTCCTAATTTACCAAACTTATGAGAAGTATCCAAAATGTATGCTGCACAACCCTAGGGGTGCAACTCTTTTAAATTAGGTTTTTCTTTTGGTCTACAACTCATAAGGAGTGGAAGAAACAGATTTGATGGGGTGTGATTAAGTATATATGCGGAGTGAGTAAAGCATCACCCCAATACTAAATTGGTAGGTTTTCTTGGGCCATTATAGATTTAACCATTTCAAGCAAGGTTCTATTTCTTTTCTTTGCAACACCATTTTGTTGCGGAATAACAGTAGTTAATTGTCTTATTATTCCTTTTTCATTAAACAATTCCTTAAATTAAGTCGATAGATATTTTTTACCACAATCAATCCTTAATGCTTTTGTATTCTTATTTAGTTGATTCTCAGCTACATATTCATATAACGTTTAAAGCAATCTAATGCTTTTGATTTATGAGAGATCAAGTAAACATGACAAAATTGGGTATAGTCATTTATAAAAGTAATAAAATAAGAAGAACCATGCCTTGCTTCAATATTCATTGGTTCATGGATGTTTGAGTGGATAAGTTGTAATGGAAATTCAGCTCTAGTGCCCTTCACAAATGGTTTCCTTGTGGCCTTTCCTTGTAGGCAAGTTTCAAAAGTGGGTAATACAAACTTTGTATTTGAACCTAATAGACTATCTTTGGCTAGTCTATTCATTCTTTCTTACGCCATGTGTCCTAATCTAGCATGTCATAATTTAGCATTAATGTCATAATCACTAGATTTAGTAAATAAGAAAAAATATACATCACAATTATCATTACAATACTTTCTGTCAAGTACCATAAAACCACATAAGAAAACCACTACCATAATAAGTGCCATAAAAGAAATCTTGAAATAAGAACCATAAAAATGTAAGTAGTATCCTAGTATTAACAGTGCAAGGACAGAGACTAAATTCTGCAAGATGTCCGAAACATATAAGACATCATGTAGGTAAAAGACTCAACCTTCTTGCAAATCCAATTTGCATGTGTCGATCATTTGAACTTCAACTTTGTTGTTATTCCCTACCTAGACCCATTTTTGTTCCTCTTTGAATGAGACGAAATTTCATAAATTCTTGGCGATCTCTAGCTGCATGGTCTGTGCCCTTGAGTCTATAGTCCACATAGGATGAGTTTTAGTGAGCAACACTGTGCTAGAAATAAAAATTTCAAAACAAAACTATTACGGGAACTAGTTAATAAAGACAGTACCTTGCAAGGCTCAGTGCATTCACGAGCAAAATGACCCTTATTACCACAATTGTAATAAGTTAGCTTGGTCTTGTCTTTCTTGCCACTGCACTTTCTTCTTTTGTACTAGGCATTGTTGTTCCCTTGTTTTGGTGCTTGTCCAGTCTGATCAGCTTACCTTTTCCTTTCCAGTTGGGATTAAAATTCTTGCGCTTTTGCCAGTCACTTTCTTGGAGGATTCAACTACATAAGCTTGAGCGGTGGACCTTTTTGGCATAAGGCATTCATCCTCTAACTCTAAATGGCGCGCAATGTTAGAAAAAGTCTTAACATTTTCTTTATGAGTCATGTTCACTTTCATATGTTCCCAACTACTAGGAAGAGATCGAATAACAACTTGCACTTGTTGCTAATCAGTATGGCTACGCCTAGCTGCCTTTAGGTCCATTATCATGTTTGACATCTCCCTCAAACGTCGTTTCATGTTTTTATTAGAGAGCTTTTTGTAAGTGTTAAACTTGATTGTTAACTGCCTAAGATTAGAGATAGTTGTTCCTCCAAACTTTTGTTTCAATGCTACCCACATAGCATTAGCAGTCACATAATGTTTAATATTCAAAAATAAGATCATCATTCATGGAATTGATAAGAATGCCTCTAGTCGTAGCATCCTTTTTTTCCAGGAATTATAGGCAGCAACGTCTCACCTAAGCATTAGTAGTCATCGGCCACAGGCTCATTCATAGCCATATTGACAGCCTCTAAAGCTTCTTCTTCTAGGACAATGCATTTTAGGTTCCAAATTTGATAATTATCTCCATTCAATTTCTCACACTTATTCTTGGTTTCCACGGTTAATTAAAATCTAGAGAAAATAAAAGTGTCAGTTTAATGTGCCTTAAATTATATACATCACTATTATGTCACAATTTTAAATTAAAATAATAAATATTGTTATTAAAACCAGAATTAAAAAGGTCATTAAGTTCACAATAACAAACTTTATTAATTTAATTTCAATTACGCCAAAATAACTCTAAATGAGAACTTACTTAAAATTCTACTAATCTGAAATAACCCCTTAATTTATTTTTATAGAATTTTGATTTAAAATTTAATTATAAACTCTAGCCAATGAAAAACAATTTCCTGTGCTACAAATCGAACCTAAAAACAAAATTTAAATAGTTAAACTCGATTGAAAAATCTTGGAAGTAAATGAAAATCCGGCTAAGTCGTTGAGTTGAATTGAATTGACTAAAATCGAACCGAAATCACTTTGATAAAATTGGAATTGAACCAAATCATCCAAAAACCTTTCTCTCCTTCCTCACTCACACGATACCTCTCACTCTATGTCACCGCACACCTTCCTCCTTCCCAGCCAGATTCCGGCCGCCACTTGACAAGATCAAGACACCGATCGGCCTCCCATGAACTGTCAACCCTTTTCTGGACCCTTTCGACTAGACGTGAGCTCAGGTGGTCTGAATCGCGACCATCTCCTTCAACAGCCGCTGCTCTTCAAATTTTCGACAATTGATGCTGATTCAGGCGACTTCACACCATGGCGTGAGCATCGATCGAATCCCCATGGTGCCGCAAGCTATTTTCCTCAAGAAATTTGAGGTTTTACCATCGTTTGGAGGAGCCACCATGAATGGTGGCGAGAGCCAACTGTCGAGCTCGATCCAGCTGGTTAGAAGGTCGATCTCGCTTAACTGACACCAAAAATGGAATCCTTGATAAAAAATGAGTCGAATGATGTAAAGAGCACAAATTCTGGGCAAGTACGATTTTTCGGCCACCGTGAACGGCGACATAGCCGGTGGTCTGGTGATCAGTTGATAACACTCCGGTGAGGCATTCTAGAGGCAGAAGCCTGCATTTCACACACTGAGTCCGAATCCGAACTCCGAATTGCGATCGGTATATTTTATAGTTAATTTAAAACTATCATCGCAAATTTAGATTGACAATTAATTGAGTAGTATTATTTAATTTGTTTAATTTATAGTTAAGCGAATTAAATAAAAATGTAGTGTGAATTGGATTACCAGATTATTGATGAATAAACACATTATGAGATTATTGAAAGAATATGTAAGTAGTATAAATTTAAAATTTAAGACAGTTAAGTTATTAATAATTAAACAAATATAGTTTGAATATTGATATTGTAATTGTGAGAAATTGAGAATGGTGGATGGGAATTGATTAGGTTTGCCCGATGGAGGGGCTGTGTATTGTGATGTGTAAAATTCAGGCAGTTTAATTTACAAAGGAGACGCTGTTGAATTTTTGACAGAAAAGAAAGATTTGCTTAGAGATAAAATTTATTGTAGTAAATAATAAATTGTAATATTAAATAAAGAAATAAATTAATAAAGAAAAAAATTAACTAATTAAACACAAATTAATTACATTATATTTATTTGATTTTAGCAACATATTTAGAAATGAAATTTTAAATGGTATTGTGAGAATAAGAAAAGTAAAGTAATTGAATAATTGTTATTTCGAAACCATGTTAAATTTATTTGTCAAAATAATTAAGTATATGAAAATGTGTATAAATAAAATTAGTAATTATTAAATTGATTTGTAAAGCACATAATAAAATATTTATTAAATCATATTATACTTATTTGGTAAAATATAAATTCTAAGAGAAAAATTAATTTTAGTTAAAATGATTTTAATAAGTAAGTTGGGTAATAATTTTAATAATTGGATTTAAGTTAAGTGGATTATTTCTTTAATTATTAAAGTAATAAATAAATCTATAGTAATTGATTTATTTTAAAAGTATAAATAATAGCATTTGATGAAAGTAGAGTATAAATTTAGACTGTGAATAAAAATAATAAAGAAAATAAATAAATTTTAATCCCTACTTGAACTAAAGTATGGACTTTAAAATAACAAACAAATCATAAAGGATTTAAATTAATTAAACTGCTTCAAAATATAAAGAACTAGTTATCAATAAAGGACTGAATATGAAATGTTAATTTGATATTAGGTTGAGGAAATTCAAGAAATTGATGTGAAAGCTTTGTTAATTAGAGGAAATCAAATTCTTGCTTGCAGGTGAGTAACAATATATAATGCTTTACCAAATTCATTACTGCATAATTTATTTTATGCCTTGTGCCTATTATTTCTAAATTCTTGCATATATAGTATGTGGATGAATGTTTGTGCAATGATAAATGCTGTGAATAATTGGTTTGTATATAATGATATGTTATTGCTGTGTAGGAGTTGGAATGATGTGAATCACTTGGGTTGAGAGAACGGGCATGGTGAGAATGCCGTTAGTGGGCCGTAATCGGTGGGAGTGGCGCCCCCCCTTGTGCACTCTGGATGATGGCACGTGTCATGGAAAAATATTTTTACAAAGAAAATTATTTTGCGAAAAATATTTTTATCTGATTATGGTTTTGCTCGAATGGGGGTGGACTCCCTGGGTGCACAAGTCATAAGACCATGGGATTATATGATATGATATGATGGATATTAAAGCATGTTTGGGGAGAGCATGGTCCTGTTAAGGTGATTTCACTGACTAACAACCACTTGATGTGCATATAGTTGCAGTTGTTTGTGGATGATATGATTGACATTGTGTGAATCGAGAATGTTCATTTAGAATGTCTTAAGTATCATTTGTGTGAATGTGTGAGTTTGGTATTATATGTTATTATTCACTGAGTTTTATACTCACCCCTCTCCCTCTTTATCCTTTATTTTGTTTCAGGAGATTGTGAATCATTTATAAAAATTTGGAGCTTTAGTTTTCTTTCCTTTTAAGGTTATTTAAAGGAATGTTTAAATGTGTAAGATAGAATCATTTAGGATTCTTTATAATTGTACAGTAGTAAAAAATCCACAGTTATGATAAGATTTTATTATTGTAATAATAATATTAAGTGTACGTAAAATTTTATGGGAACGGTTGAGTTGAATGAAATAAGGCATTGTAATAGTTTGAATCATTAAAAATATAATGGGCCAACTTGTAGAATATTTTCACATAATTATGGTGTTAAAATCAGAGATTAGGCTTACTACAAATCTCGGGGGCCTTAAGCTTTTCCAGGCCCTAGTGCCGGTCCGGCCCATGGAAACGGGTCGTGACAACTAATTACTTAAATTCTCCAAAAATATTCATGAAATATTTTCTACCTATCTATATCATGCAAACATACTCCAAAAATATTAAGTGAAATAAAGGACATCAATAGTAATTTTTTCGGACCGAAATAATACAAAGTCTCGAACTAGTGGTACTATTCATAGACTGGTAAACTACTGTTCACCAATAATTTATTACTTAGTTTGTCATGAAAAATTTACATCTTAACTTTAATTAATTAAGACTAATCACATAAAATCTAATTAACTCCACAAATATTAATTATTCTCAATATCATTATCAGGTCCAAATAAAATATTATTTTTCTCTCGGGTGATACTATTCATGACCAGACCAAATAATACTATTTTAAAATCTGAAATTTTGAGGCGTTACACTAATTATGTTTCTTACTATGACAAATGATTGGCGTTGGGTATTAAACGAACAAATGAAATTAGTTTATTTGTTTCAATACATGACATAGTTATTGAGTATAAAAAACATTCATTTTGGAAATGGTAGGAATTTTTAAGAAGTTGCAAGTTGGCATCAATGCCATGTATACTAAATTTACTGAATGACATATGCCATTCATATAAAGTAAGCATAGACTGAAAGATCATAATGGATTATGTGAAAATATATTTGCTTTATTCATAGATGTTGCTCTAAACCTATGATATGAGCTAGATGTTGAATAAAATTTGTGTAGGAATTGAAGAGAAAGCTATGGTTGAGTTCAGTACAGTCGAAGGTGTAGTTTGTAGTGATGGTGAAAAAACAGAGATAACATTATGTAGGAGTGACAATGCCATTGACCGTGGACGTGACACTATTGTCGAGCCAAGGGTTGGAATGTCGTTCTCCACTGTTGATGATCTCGTTGAATTCTATCAAACATATGCAAAGGGCAAGGGATTTTGTGTGAATAAAGTTTCTAGGAAGAAGGACGTTAATTGTGTTCAACAATTTTACACAACTGAATGCCATCGTGGCCGAAAAGCAAGTGGTAATAACAAGATTGGTGATAGAGATAGGCCATCCATAAGAATTTATTGTAAAGCAAGAGTGTACTCATCTGCACAAAGTGATGGAAGGTGGCGAATAAATTAGGTGATACTGGAACACAACCATGAGATGACCATTTGCAAGTCAAGATTTTTGCAAAAGCACCTTGAAATATTACCTCATGTTAAGTAGAGACTAGAGGTTAACGATGGTTTTGGAATTTGCCCATGTAAGACCTTCCGCTCACTTATTGTTGAGGCTAGCGGATATGACATGATGAGGTGTTCTGAGAGAGATTGTCGGAACTATTTAGGTAAAGTTCGCAAGTTGCAATTATAGAAGAGTGATGCGGAATCTATGAATCAACTTTTTAGAAGAATGCATAAAAGGGATCGCAATTTTTTTTATGAAATTGCAGCAGATAAAGATGGTAGGATGAAGAACATATTCTAGGTAGATGCACGGTGCAAAAATGCATACAAAGAATTTGGTGATGTGATATCATTTGATACTACCTATTTGGTTAATAGATACCAAATGCCTTTCGCACCTTTTGTCGGTGTTAATCATCATGGAAAATCGATCCTATTGGGACGTGCATTGTTATGTAACGAGAAAGTGTCTAACTTTGGGTGGGTTTTTAAGTAGTGGTTGCATTGCATGGGGCGGGTTCCACCTCCCTCAATTATCATCGACTAGTGTCCAAGCATATCAAAGGCTATTCGAATTGTCTTCCCCAAAGTAAGGCATCATTGGTGCCTCTAGCACTTAATGGCCAAATTCCTTGAGAAAATGAAGCACTTAAAGAGGTATGATGACTTAAAAGATTATTTCATGCAGTTGGTATATGATAGCTCTTCAATTGAGGAGTTTGAGATAGGTTGAGCTTTAATGTTAGAATGTTTTAGTCTATATGAGCACTCTTGGCTAGAAGACTTATGGGAAGGGAGAGAGATGGGTGCCTGTATATGTTAAGGGGCACTTCTGGGCAGGTATGTCATCCACACAATGAAGTGAGAGCATGAATTCATATTTCAACGGATATATTCATTCGAGGAGCACATTGAAGAAGTTTGTTGAGCATTATGAAGTGGGATTGATGGATAAAGTAGAGAAAGAGACGGAAGCAGACTTCAACTCGATGAACGCTAAGATTCCTGTGTTTACTGACTACGGTATAGAGAAACAATTCCAGGAGGTTTATATACATGGAATGTATGTGAAGGTTCGGAAGGAATTTTGGAAAATGATATACTGTAGTCCATCTTTTGTGCAATCAAGGTCGAGCTTGCATAAGTGGGTTGTTGATTGCAAGGTGTATATGAAAGACGCTGCATATTGGAAGCGAGTATGTTATGAGGTCATGTATGATAACTCCACCAATTAAATACTTCTCAAATAACACTTAATAAACCATAAAACATTACTTAAGATTAAGTAATCATAACATCCTTTTTTTTTCACATTTTCAAAGCATTCTTTAAGTCATAAAAATTTCATAATGAACTTAGAACAAACTATAGCAAATACCATTTAAACATACTTAACAAATATCAAATTAAAAGCAAAATAAAGCAACAAAAACCAAGAAAAATCAATGCCCTTATACCCCTTAAGGTTCGGCCTCCTTAAGTGCATTAGGAAGGGATTTATTTCTTTTTCAATTAAGTATTCTACCATACTATTTAACCTTCCAAAACCTCATTTAAATAAACAAATATCAAAATCTCAACACAAAATACAAAATTCCCAAAATTCATCAAAAATCTAAAAATATCAAACTTTGTAAATTGAAAGGAAATGAAAAGTAATAGTGCAATAACCTTATAAAACAGGCTCAATTGAGCTTAGAAAGCCTCACTCAAGCTTTCCCCTTTACTTTAGAGGAGGGTTCTCCAACCTCTTCAAAGTAGTAAACAATTTATATCAAAATCAAGAAAACACAAAAAGAAGAAGATGGAGCGTGATTTAAACATATTATAGCATATATTTGCTATGAAATTCACATTAAAACTCTAAGAAATAAAAATTACAACTTACTTGTTTAGTAGCAATTCTCCAAATTTCTTAGCTTAGGATCACCAAATACCACTTCTTTAGCTTAATTCTTCAAGTTTAATTACTAAACTTTGGTTGAATTTGGTGGTTTAGTGTATTTTTGAGGTAGAGAAGTTGAAAGAAAATGGAGAGAATGAGAGAAGAGAGGAAGAGTGGCATTGGAAATGAAGAGAGGAAGAAGAAGAAGTTGGATAAGTTTTGTTGACCAAGTCAACAAAACCAAATGTTGCTAACTCTCCATATGTTGACAAGTGCAGGGCTTAGATAAGTCAAGGTATTCTAATCCAAAGCTCTAAATATTTACCAAATAATTCTCCTCCAATTATTATTTAACTCTACCAATTTATCAAATTAACTCCATAAAAACAATTCCTCAATTTTTCTTGATATACTACACTAGAAAATACTATTCATCAAATACTTAAATTTTCCAAAAATATTCATGAAATATTTTTCACCCACTTAAATCATATAAACATACTCCAAAAATATTAAATAAAATATTAAGCATCAATAGTAATTTTTTCGGACCAAAATAATACAAAGTTCTGGACCGATGTTACTATTCACAGGCCGATAAACTACTTTTCACTAGTGATTTATTACTTACTTAATCGTGAACAATTTATATCTTAACTTTAATTAATTATGACTAATCATATAAAATCTAATTAACTCCACAAATATTAATTATGATCAATATCATTATTGGGTCCAAATAAAATCTTATTTCTCTCTCTGGTGATACCATTCATGATCCGACCAAACAATACCATTTCAAGATCCGAAATTTTGGGGAATTACAGATATAGAGTACAATATGGGTGATAAAGTATTTCTAAAAGTTTCTCCATGGAAGCGAGTTATGAGATTTGGAAGAAAAGAAAAATTGAATCCTCGTTTTATAGGACCTTATGAAATACTTAAGAGAATTGGTTCATTGGTATGTAGATTAGCTCTACTTCCACAACTAGATAAAATTCATTATGTTTTTCATATTTAGATGCTATAGAGGTATAGATCAGATCCATCTCATATATTGCCTTTCGAGTTAGTTGAAGTTAATCCTGACCTCACGTATGATGAAGAATCAGTAGCTATCTTAGCTAGAGAAACTTAGCAACTCCGAAATAAAAAGATTCTTTTGGTTAAGGTGTTATAGAGAAGCCACTGCAGAGAAGAGGCCACTTAGAAACGCGAGGAGGATATGAGGAGACAACACCCATAGCTTTTCAGAGACCCATAATAGGTAAATTTTGGGACGAAATTTCTTTAAGGAGGGAAGAGTTGTAACATTCTCAACTTGGTAGTTGTTGTTGTTCTTGCTCTTTGATAAATTCGATTACCTGAATCAAAGAAAAATCTAGAATAATGGAAAATACTATATATTGAGGATGTTAATATTAATTAAAAGGTAATTATAGTGATCGTTAATCAATTTGAAAGGTTAAAGGAATTAAGAAAATTTTATTGCATGCTAGAGCTTATTACCAATAATTAATAATTATTGGTATAGTAAATATTGACATGTACTTGCATCTAAAAATAAATATAGGATTGTGAAGGAAATTTTATTAAAAAGGGAATATTTTATTACTATCAAACTGATTGAAAAACCTATAAATCAGTGAATAACTAGAGTAAATCACTGAGCTGGACCGAACCGGTTTGAATCGAACTGAACCATATAGAAAACCCAAGATATTTTCCTTATTTACTTTCTTTCCATTCTTCTACATAGCACTTCATCTTCATCTCCATCATCATCATCATCTTCTTCTTCTTCTCTATTATTGACCATGTAAAGGAGGTGAAAATTAAAAGAATTTTCAAGTGATTCGTAAAGAAAGATTAGCTATCTTCACTTTCTCTTTCTTTTTCATGATTTTATTTTTGATTTCCATGAACCATGATATGAAGCATTTGCCTGTTGTTGTTGAATTAGTGAAGATAATGAAATTATAAGTGTTTTAAAGGTGATTAAAGGCGATTAAGCATGCATTTGAGGTCAAGTTTGTATAATCAATTAACTTGAATAATTTTAGTCATTTGATTAATAATCTATGGATTAGGTATTCTAATATATTAAAGGTAATTATGTTATTTAAGTTTTAGAAGAGTAGTTATGCATGAATTAGTATTGGAAGTAAGTTGAGAATACTTAAGGAGGTAAAGAATTGCTTAAGTCTATCACAATTGAGCTGCTTGAAAATTCAGTTATAAAGATTAAATTATTTAAATTAGTAAATGAATTTTAAAAATTATGAAATTTTATAGAAAACTATGTAAGGATGTTGTAAAGATCGTGGTAAAAGGATTAATGCAATGGATGAAGAGAAATGAGATTATTATAAAATGCATACAAACTGCTCAATGAGAGTCTGCTTGAAGTTTAGCCTCTGTAATTGCCTATTTAACAAGGAAAGTGGACTCCATAATTCCTAAAACTTTATTTGACAATAACTTGAGGTGTGAGGAAGTTTCTGTAAAAATTTTAGGACAAATGGATTTCAGAAAGTGGAGATATCGACAAAAGAATACAGACTACTCAGCATCAGAAAAATTGAAATTCAGCTCCAGTAATTAAGTCATTTGACTACACAGAAGAGCTTCAAAAATTATGAAATTTTACAGGGCATCACCCTAAGATGTTGGAAACACACTGTAAATATTTTATAGGAAAATAAAATGTGTAATTCAGGATATAGTCGATGGAATAAAAGCTATTCATATGTTGAAATTCTGCATTACATGAACATTTAATGATAAAACATGAATACTACATTTTAATGGCTAATTTGGATTCTACTGTAGTGTACGTGTATACATTGTGTAGTATGTAGTTAATGTGAATATTAATTTCATGTTGTAGCTTCTGAGAGAAAATAAATTGAGGAGAGAGCGATTGCTAGAGGAGTAAGACTAGAGGAGCCTTCTAGTTCAGGTTTGTGTGCTATTATGTTCCTATTGTTATCTAAATAAAATGAAAGTGATTTTGCAAAATTATTTTTGATGGATTTGATTTATGAATTAAAAGGGAAATATTGAAATAAATGTTTTATGGATTTTGAAAGTAAAAAATTATATTTGGATACCTTATAATTTTAGTAATTTTAAGGTCTAATTGAAAGTTGTTTATTTGAGAAAGAAGGATGTTGGCCAATTATTAATTATTGTATGAAGGGTGGCCGTGAACGAATATTTTTAGCAGTGTTTGTCAAATGAAGTGTTGACCACTGTGATTTTGATATTCTTACATAAATGGAATGGTTAAAAAGTCTTACAGCAACTAATAGACATAGTTATTACCCTATCGATATTACTTCATTTGTTAAGGTTGATATTGTGATTGATGTACATATGATGTGGTCATTACCTTGCCAATATCACTTCATTTGTTCAAATTGATATTGTGATTAATGTCCCTCCATGTTGAGGTTGTAGACAGCTCCCTCTATTATGAGGTTGTAGACAGCTTCCTCTATTATGAGATTGTAGACAAACTCCCTCTATAATGAGATTGTAGACTAGCTCCCTCTTCTATTGAGATAAAAATCACAAATTAAGATTGTAGATAGTAGGTTTAAATATGCACATTAAAGTCTGATGGCTTTTCGAATTTAGTCTATATATGCTGCTAAGACTAAAATGGAAATTAATGAATTCCTTGAATGGATGAATTATTGAAATGGTATTGATGATTTTTCATCATTTAATTTTAGGGCAACTATTTTATTTAAAGTATGAAATTTTCAATTGTTATTATTGTTGTGTTTTCCCTTAACTCATTGAGTCTTATGAGAAACTGATTTGAAAGTATTTTCATATGAAAGTTTATTTATAAACATTGTTGATTTTGAAACGAAATGTGAAATTGTATTTTAAAATATATATATATATATATATATATATATATATATATATATATATATATATATATATATATATATGCACCTGCAAAGAGATTTAATAAGATAAATTGTGTTGTTCATAATAGTACACCACAAAGCAATATGCTTAGCGATAGTTTTTTTGTGCTATCGTAGGAAAAGATAAAGAGAAGGAATGAGAGAAGACCACCTTGCTTGAAGTAAGTACGCTATGGACGTAGTTCTTTTATATATTTGGTTTCTTATTAGATTATGTATGGTGTATTAAACATTAACAAAACAGTTATGCATATGTGAGCAGATATATGTAAATTATGAGCGAGTAAATTTGAAAGTTTGTATTCTATAAAAGTTCTTGGATTCTACTATGTATTTGAAGTTGTAAAGGACTCTAGTATGTAATTAAATCTTCTATGGGCTTATGGGTTATAGATTCATTTCATGTTTTTGATATTGTAACTGATGTTTCAGAAATTATATTGCCTTAAATATTTTATGTAGCTTAATAAAAGTTATTTTTCATATAATAAATAATTTAGTGAAAAAGACATTTCTTTTAAACAGGTGGAAGAATCTAAAGAAGTTTTACTCTTGTTTAAATAACGAAATGTATTTTTTTTCTACAGGATATTAATTAATGAAATAAAAAATTAAATCCCTTGTAGTATATTTATTAAGTTATTTAAATAATTAAATGCCTATTAAATATATTACGAGTGACATGTCATATCTTACAGTGGGGTAAGATGTGACACACACCACTAGAAGTGACTCATGTACCATTTCGAGAGAATTGGAGCTCATAATCACCAAAAGACAGAAGTTTGCAAATTTCTAGGCACTATAACCATTATGGTGCCAACCCTTGCTTGAAGGCATGTGCCTTCATCATAGGACGTACGCCATAAGGGTTATGGCCGACGCCTTCATAGCCCAAAAAAGTTGCAAACTTGGTGTGAAATTGAGTATTTACATGTTCCTCTCATAAAACCTAAATATTTTGAAATTTTAATATTGAAAATATACATAAAATGATAATAGAGTAGGGTTTAGACTCTTATTTACCTTATTTTGAAGAAAAATCATTGGTTTGCTTAAAGTTAATGAAGAACACCTCAAGAACTTTGACTTTGGATGATGATCCGAATTTGTGTTGTTTTGTGTTTTTAGAAGTGTTTAGTAAGCCTAAACTCACGACTATGTGTTAGAAACACTCTTCCTTACCATATACTACAAAGATTTATTTAGATTTTTGGAGAATGGATATTGTTTTTTCATTTTATGTTTGATTTTTGTGTTTTTGATTTTGTGATCACAATAAAATTTCTCTCCAATTGCTAACCCTCCAAATGCCAACCAATATTTACTAACCTCTAAAATGCCAACCTCTAATCCCTTAGCCATGCCCTCTATTTATAGGCAAATGTAAGGAGCCGACACTATTTAGCACCTGTGTAGCAGGTGTTGGACCCATAAACAAGTTGGATTTTGATTTTTCATGAAATCAGTTTGAATGATGCATACGTTGGCATAAGACATGAAAATTTATCCCAAAACTCATTTATAAACTCTATTTTGATATAAACTCTGAAAATGTGAAAATAACCTGATGGATCCGATTTCTTACACTAGGATTATTAGTTCGAGAATCAGATCAATCGGACATTCCGAACTCATTTTATCATGAGACAAATCATTACCATAGATGGGCCCCTTAAAGGCCACTGATGAACCCCACAGGAAGCTCCATAAGGACCACTGTGGGTCCCCCATTGGCGAATTTGTTTGATTTTCATAAAATCAGACCTGGCGGTGCACAGAGTGATGTAGGATGGAGAGACACGCTGTGGGTAAACCCAGGATGCAATTGTGGGCCTCGTTTTGATCCGAACATGAAAATGTCATAATGGGTCACATTTCTCAACATCGGATCATCAATCCAAGAATCTGATTCATCAAGTGTTTTAACCTTGTTTTTAGCAACAAAGGTTGTCATCACTGAGTCTATTTTTGGAACAAAAATTAAGTTTCTACACCATGTCCTGCTCCATCTATGTTTTTTGGACTTGTAGCCGTGTTTTCCTATTGTCGAGTACTTCTAATAGTGGAGTGAGCCATTAGATCCTGAAGTTTTCCTTTTGGGTCAGCAACGAAAAGCCCATCCTCCTTAGTTGCAATCGGCCCATGCATATCCATAACTTCCTTCCCATGCAGACCACCACTGGCCATATCCATAGAGTTGCTACCCACCCCCTTATTATTCACAGTGACCACGATTTCAAGAATCTTTGCTGGCGAGAATCCCTGATTTGTGGGATATTTGAAAATTTGTTGAAATCCGCCCAAACCCGTCACTGGACCACACATAGCCGCCATACTTTTCGGCCATCCCCAACGTGATCCCACAGAGTGAGCTCTACGATTATCAGCGCACATCCAGGAACCATAGGCAAATTGTTCCTTGGTAATACCTGGTGTCAAGAAGAGCCCTTGATAATACCGTTCTGAATGGCCAATCAACCCATAGAAGAAACAGAATGTAGGTAATCGCTCAAATTTGAAATTGACCCAAGCCCAATTACTCTTCGATTTCTTCACTTTTAGCCATGAAGCAACGATTTTTGCACATTTAGTATAACTTTGATGCGCAAATACTCTCTAAACAATTGAAAAATTGCACTCATCAACCTCCAAGAATTCACCCATGGAATTACCAATATCCCTTGCAGCACGTTTAGTAAAAAAACCTGGTGGTGGATCATGCATCTGAACCCAGAAGTCCACCATTGTAAATTTCACATGTCGTGGATTCGCACCAGCTGGTAAAGCTTTCATAATAAGCAACTGTTGAGAAAAACTCCAAGGGCCTCCTCTCAAAACTCTATCATAATCAATTTGGTGAAAAAATTAAAAGAGGAAAGCATTGTTACCTAGCTCCTTCGTCACCATCCCTATAACTGGACGCCACACTTGAAGCATAGTTGTTTTGAATGCAACTATATTGATATGTTTATCCGTGAAGAAGCGCCCCACTATGCACCACAGAAGAGACTCACCCAGTTCTTTTGCCTCCTGCTCCTGATCCTCCTTATACTCCAATCCACCTTCATTCTCTTCCAATTGTAACTTGGCATGCACCTTCTTAAGAGTGGGAGGTCCGTTTGCATAGAACTAGATCCTTCCAAGAGAGATTACAAGAGAAAACACTGAAAATTGAACACAAAACACAATAATTGATAATCAGGAGATAAGTATCAAGCAAACAAAACCATTACAGCAGCTAAAACTTGTCACAAAGAACTAAAGGTGGCTAATATGTTTTCTAGTTAGTTATATTGTGGAATTAGTACTGTTATTATAATTATTTATTAAAATAAGAATTTTCAATAATAATTAGTATTATTTTATTATTCAATAGTGTGTATTTGTTAAAATAAAAATTTATAATGTGTGGTAGTATTTTATTTTCTAACTAAGCGGGCCACTGAATCAACAATCAGACACCAAAATCAAACTCCTTATGAAAATTTCAAGACTAGGAATGTATGAACTGCCACATTCCAGCAATAACCGATTTTTCAACCACTATGCACGACAATCCGCTGATCAGCTGGCGAGACCCTGACAGACATAATGATTGTCTCTTCACATTGAACCCAAATCTGAACTCTTGAACTGTGATCGGTATATTTTAAGGTTCAACTTGTTAATTTTAGTGTAGATTGCAAAATTGAAAATTATTGTTGTCACATTAAATTAGTTTTAATTAAAAAGATTAAATTAATCACGTGGGATTGATAATATGATTAAATTATCAATGAAATTGACAAATTATAAGAATTAACAATTAAAGATAATAAGAATTTGTTAACCGTATGAATTTGAAATTAAGACAGTTTAAGTTTATTAATGAGTTAATAAAAAATATAATAAATATTAATATTGGCAATTTGTGAAACACCCTAAGTGGCAGATGAGAAAAACTATTATGAAGTGCCCCATGTATAGTCCGTATATTATTGCGATATATATGAAATTCGGATAGATTAAATTATAAATAAAATGCTATTGAATTTTTAATTGAAAAGAAAGATTTATTCAAGAATTAAATTTATTTATAAAATAATAAATTGTGTTATTAAATAAGAAAATAAATTAATAAAAGAATGAATTAGTTAAGTAAATGTAAATTTTGATTTGTATTTGATTGAAATTAATGAAGTATTTGAAAATAGAATTTTAAGTGATATTTTTAGAAAAAGCATAGTAAAGAAATTGAGGATTTTTATTGCAAAATTTTATTATATTTATTTAGTAATATATATATATATATATATATATAATATATACTTGTTTTTAGTGGAATTTTTAAAAAGATAATCACTAAATTAATTTGAGAAGTAAAACATGTTTTCTTAAGAAAATCAAGTGCGGCCAAATGGTTTTAATAAATGTATTTAAGCAAATCTAATGATTTTTTTAAGTTATTAAAGTAAATATATAAACTTAAATGTATGCTTAAAGAAATATAGATTTCAAAGTGATAAATAAATTTATGAAAGATTTAATAAATTTATTTTTTTAAATAGACTTACGACATTTGATAAAAATAGAATGTAAATCTAAATTGTAAATAAGAATATTGAGAGTTTAAATATTAATAAAGAGCTGGAAATAGAGAACTGAAATGAAATATGTAAATTTGATTATAGGTTGAAAATTTCTAAAAAAATTGATTTGAAAGTTTAATTAATCAGGAAAAAATAAACTCTTGCTATCAAGGTGAGTATGATGTTTAAACCCTTCTTTGTGTGTGCAGAAATTGTTTGATTTTAATCCATGTTATTAGAATGTTTGAAACAATTTATTCAATTTTTTGCTATCATTGATTTTGATCATATCGAAATTGTAATATGAAATTGTGAATCTAAAGATTCTATTGATCAATGTGATTGAATTTGATCATACTATGCTATTTGATTGGGCTATATGATAAAACCACAACCTTGATGGGGTTATACCATTAGGCTATGGTGAAAGTGAGTGAAAGTGAATGAAATTAAAAAGAGAAGTTACTGCCCTGAAAATTATGAATTTTGTGATAGTACTGAAATATACATAGAAATATATTTTCTAAAGTACTATCTAAATGAAATTTGTGATTTTGAGAGAATTGTGATTTGTGAAATTCTATCATATAGCTGAATTATCTGAGATATATATATAAAGTGAGATAGCACTGAAATGTGCATAGCATCGTGTTTTCTCAGTGATATATAAGTGATTATATGTATATGATTGATATTATATCAATAATAAGTGGTCCGACTACTATGAATTTTGTTATACGAACGCAAATTTGTTAATGAGCTAGAATGATATTCTTATATTATATGAATTTGATTGTGTATCTTGAATTAATTGTTAATATTTATGTTAATGTGACATTATATCCTCATTGAGTTGAATCTCATCAAAATATCTGTATTTTAGATATGAGTGAACTAAATACATTAGCTTCTTGGGTTTTTTCTCCCAATAAAAAGCAACAGAACAATGCAAATAACTGTTGAAATTTATGAGTAATTTATGTATTGAATGAATGTCTAGCTGCTCCGTAGATACTTCATAAAAGATATTAGTTGATAATGAATCTAAAGATTAATGGATAAAGGTTGAATGAGAATAAATTTGATTATTTTAATATTTGCATAAGAGTGTTTTAAAAAGAAAATCATGAAAAATTAGTTGGAGAAAAGTGAACAGTTAATAGTCCATCTAAGTATTTAATAGTAAGTAAACAATTTATTTATAATGATATTGATTCAGATGTGGGTTCTATATGATATCCGATGGGCTTATGCCTATCTGGACCATAGGATCTTCATATATCTATTTTTGCAGTGTGACATTATGTATATTTTTTAAATTTAAATTTTTTAATTGGTCATTTTCTAAGATGGATTTAAACTCGATTTTACATTGGAGACTTTTGAAAATAAAATTTCAAAATATTACACAATTACTTTTATATGATTTCAAACTTGGATTTAGTCTTTTGAGTGTTTTTGGTACCCTCTTAGTCAAGTTATTAATTTCTCTTATTTCATAGAGTTATTTTTTATTATCGAGAAGTTTTTATGCAGATCTTTTATTTTTCTGACAGTTCAAAATACAAGATAGATCGTTGATTGCTTATGGTTGGAGATTTTATATCTTTAAGTTCTAATAAGTTTCTTTCATTAATAGAGTCTGGTAATATGATATGTTCCTCCATTAAAATTTGATATATTAAACTTTTATGCAGTTGTAGTAAGTTTTCGAAAAAATAATATTCAGGACAATATTGTGGAAAGTTTATTTTATTGTCCAATTTGAATATGAACTAATTTTAACTTAGAATATTAATATCTTTTATCAAGATCGAGATCATCTCCAAACAAAAATTTTCAATTTTTTATACTTCTATTTCTTATTTTTATATGAATATTATGTACTCAACTTTTATTCATTTTTAATGAATTGTCAAGTTTTTCAAAAAAAGGTTAAAGTTTATGTTTAATTCTATAAATAATTTAATTCAATTGGTTTTCCTATATAATAATTTAATTATTTAATTTAATATGCAAAAGTAAAATTCTGAAAGATTACACAATAGCTGTTTTTTTTCTGTTTGTTCAACGAGTTAGTATGTTTGACCACTCTTCCGTGGTTTTCCCACAATATTTAGGAAGTATTTAATATTAATATAATTAAAAAATTGACTTATATAATTAATCGGTCATAAAGTATAAGACTAAATATTTGAAGTGTATGACTAATTTTATATATTTAGTCAATTATTATATAACATATGAATCAGTGAAGCGGCTCTATATAAAAAATTTCTCTATCAACTTATCAAGCTAAAGAATATATAAATTATGTGGTAACTAATCACACAAAACATAACATATATGATAAATTAAAAGTTAAAAAAAAGAGGTTAAGAAAAACCATAATGAACATTTGCTGATTTGGTAATCCAGCGTTAACCCCTTCTCTTATCTTGTACAACACCTTCATTTCCTGCTAACATCAAGTACTTATCCTTCCTCGTAAGATTGGTGCACTGAAATCCCAAAGCATTAGCCAATTGTCTTTGGATGTAATTAGCCACTTCACAGCTAGATCTTCCTCCAGCACAAGTGAGCTCTCTTGGCAGCTTTTCAAGGATATGGATTTGGCAACAAGGTTTGGGATTCATTAGAAAGAAAATTGGATCCAAGCATTTCAACCCACTTGCAGTTGTTCCATAGAACATAGTTACATGAGTATTTATAGCCACTGGAATTATCTCATCAGCTAACTCAGCAAATAGTGAACTAAATCTCAATAAATATGGCTCCCTACATGTGGTCCCTTCAGGACATACTACTAAATCACCTTCACTTAACAATCTTTGCATGGTTTCTCCATCTCGTTTCCTCTCTCTAGTCAATCTAACTGTTTTAATTGGTGCTATTAATTCAGACATTTTGCTTAGGCTATATGTTACGGCAGTTAATGGCTTACCTAAACATGTGCTAAGAAAAACTGGGTCCAATAGTGTCCTGTGAGTGCAAACATAGAGGACACCCTTCCTTTTGCGCCCTAGACTTGGGGGTCTGCAACCTTTAACCCTTAGGTCTACACCACTCCAAGTGCCCAAAAATAAGGCTAATTTGTAAGGTAGGAAAATACCCACAAAGAGTCTAAAGATAGCAAGAACGAATCCAAGAGGAAGCCACATAAACATTGAAAGAGTTGCTAATGGAGAGGGCAAGAAAGCTAGCCTCCCATCATGAAATACAAGAGGCTTAGGATATTTCTCCCTTGGCATGAGTGATGAGCTCTCACTGTTCTTGCTGTCTTCTTTATTCACCAAATAAGCTTCCTGTCACATTCAAAATATAAAACTCATAAATCAAATAAAGACTATATATTTATATTTATAAAGTAGCAGAAGATTTATACTACCAAGAAACCTTGCATGTATAAAATGTCAAATACTTGGGAGTAGAGAATGCTTGCAGAGTTCATTTATATCATATTCAATAATGGTACATTCACCCACAAGAAAGAAAACACTTAATTAGCCTTTGCATGTCCATCCATTGTTGTTCAAATGAAATGATTCTAAAACAGTTTCTTAATGAAATGTAATTGGCTTTGATACATCAATTGTCAATCACTTGTCTCCTCATATGCAAAGCTCGACAAGATCAAAAGTTTGATGTCCCTCTCCCCTTCAAAATTTGGTGAACCAAAAATAACATTGTCAATGAATTGTCAAGCATTTAAGATGAAGTAATATAGGAGGAGCATGCATGCAGTCCCCAACCCCACCAAAACTTTTTATTGGTTCCCAAATTTTGTTTTATTTTTCTACTCCCATCTTTTATTGTTGGCCCATACAATCACTGTGCATGAAAGGGATCATTATAATCCCACACAAGTCGGCCACTACTTGCATGTCTTATTGAACATAGTAATTAGGTCAAGGAACACCTAAATATAGAATGGTAACGAGCTTTAACTTACAGGTAGTGCAGCCATATTATCTCAGTAATCCTAACTTTAAGAGTCAGAATGCAATTGCAAAAAGATTATGCCAAAAAAAAAAAGAAAGTAAAGGAAGGAAGAAAGAAAAATTGGTTACTTCACAGAATTAGTTTATAAAACACATTATATACCTTGCAAAGGGAGATGAAGATTTGGTCATGGGGGCTTGAACTTCCAAGGCCTATCTCAGGCTTTTTGTCTCCAAAGAAATCCTTGAAAGCTCTGTGCTTTACTAGCAAGCCAGAATTAGACAACAAACCAGTGAAGTAATTGCCAACAGTTTGCAACTCCGTGGCCATAACTTTATTAACCCTCAAGTACTCGGTAAGAAATCCTTCAACCATAACTCTAGGAACACTTGTAATAACAACCCTAGAACCAGTTGAGGCTAGTACCTCATAAGCCTGAAGATGAAGATTCTCCAAATAAAACTTAGGCAAAACTGCCCTACCAACACTCTCAACAACCCTTTTCTTGAGCCCACAAAAGGTTATAAATATGGCGACTCTTAAATAGAGCTCAGTATTAAAAACCCATAAAAGGGGACATGATATCAACAGAAAAAAGGCTCTAAAAATGCTACCACCTTCAAAAGCAACTAGCATGAAATAAGGGAAGAAAGAAGTTGTTCTTAACAAGGCTCCATTAATGTCACAAACCAATGTATCAGACTCCCTATTCTCTAAATTACACTTGCTTAGATTAGGAAACAACTGAGAGTGTTTCTGCGATGATTTTATATATAGGTTTTTCAAGAAGAAGCCATAGCTTCTTACCTTCCTCGCTGCGCTGTAACAAGAGTTCGCCAAAAGCTGGTACAAGACCCAGTCTATTAGCTTTAGAATAACCATATAGAGGACCATGGCTTTTTCTTAATTTCTATGTCAACTGTGACTTAATACACAGAGAGATAGAGAGGTAAAATAGAAAGAGAGAGAGAGAGCATTATGAAGAAGAGTGAAGGATAAAGAGATTATTTATAGGAGTCATTAAAGGGCTGCGTAAAGGAGAAGTTGACCACAGCAATTAGGTTTGGTTAGCCACACCGGTAGCATTAATTGCAGTATACAAATTTCATCCTTTTTACATGCTGTACGGAAATGGTAAATAAAGACAATTTTATTTTCATGTATAACGGAATGAAAATGATTTTATAAATAATTAAAATTCTACTGTAAGTACTTTTTTTTCAATATTTTTCTAATACTACTCCTCCATGGTTTTGAATTGAAATTAGAAAAAAATCAAACTAAAAAAAGCAATTTAAAATGATTAATTTAAAAATTGGTTCGAAATTGAGAAAAATTTCAAAACCAATTTCTATTTTAATATTTAAAATCAAAACTAATCCGAAATAGCCAAACCAATAGATTATATATAGAAAGTTTAAAAATAAGAAATCATATTGAAAAGGGTTGAAATTATAATCTATCTAGAACCAATTAAGTCTAGGTCAGTTCAAATACTTTACTCCAAAAGATTAAAATGAATAGTTTCATCAACCGAAATCACTAGTTCTAAGGACTTACCGAGCTGTAGGATTGTATGCTTCTTTAATCTAAATAGTTTTTTAAATTTTCCAAAGAAGAAAAAGATAAGTAACCGCTCTCAATGAACATGGCTGTACATGGTTAGCATTAGAAAGAGGTAGGTTGGCTTGTTGGTGACCGGTCTTTGCATGTTTCGGCGTTTATGTTTGAAATTTTGTTGTATCGTAATGCGTGCAATTTTTGAAGGCGTTCTTTGAGGTCAATTATGCTTGTGTTTGACAAAACACTGCAACGATAGAAAGATGGATGGATACTCTGAAACTTCTATCATCCTTCAAGGGATTTCATTTCTGATCCACATGGACCTATCACATGTTAGATAAACCATATCTGATTATTTTGACCTTTTTTAAAAAGAAAAAGAAAAGGGATTGTCGTAAAAGATCATAACCCATGTCAAATTCAACTAAATTTAGCCTTTGACTTTAATTAGGTTAAAAAGAAAGATAGTAACAACTAAAGCCATTTTTGGTTTAGTGTCAAGGTAGTTGTGGGATCGAATGTGTATGATTTGATCACAGCCATTGGTTTTAAGTTTTAAGTGAAATCACAACCTTCATGATGCTTATATATACATGATGAATTCCTTTTTTATATTTTACAAAGGTGTATTCTGTTCAATTTCATTATTAAGCTTAATGGGTAGTTGAGAGTTTAACGGCATTTTAGCAAGAACCAAAGTTCATTTGGTTTATTGCCAATTTTCGAGAAGTTTCTTCATGCATCAAGTGCTAGCACAGTAATGTAGGTGACAGCAATGTCAATGCGAACTCACCGCTTTCCAACGTGCATGATTTTTTCTGGCAATATATAAAATATATATTTGAAATTAATTATATTGAATAATATATACTTGTTGATATGGTAGTTGACTTCATGCAATTATAGTTAGCAAAGTTAATCAATGGATTAGTTACTAATTAATCATCATATGATTCACAATGAACATTAATTGTTTAGTTCGATCTCAAATTAAAACGTAAACTTTCACTCAACAATGATAAGGGTACCGTATTTATGGGTCAATCTATATTGTCTCTCAATGCGCATGATCTCAGTTTAGAATCTAAGAAAAGTAAAACATGAATTTTTTGTTCATAAGGTAGTTGGATTCATGCAACTCTAATTCTTTGTTTGGTAAGATTCTCATCATTTGGTTTGGGTGTTTGATCATATATCATGCATGAGAGTAATAAAATATGTTTCCTTTTGGCCGAATGCATCTATTTTCTCATGTATTCATACGAAAAAAAAATATTTTCATCATCTTAACTTTCAGAATAACTTTTTGGCCTCTAGACTCATTTTCTTTTGTAATTTATGTGCTGACCTAACAATGATCTTTTTTCATGTCAGCATGCGCATGTTTTATAATCTATTTCTAACCAGACGTGAATAAATTACAAAAGAGAAATCTAATAGGTCAAAAAGTTATTTTAAAAATTTTTGTGCACAAATATAATGAGCAATTTATGTATTCTGTTGTTTCCTTTCATTTTTAACTATAATAAGCTAGGGAAAAAAGAAGAACAAAAAAGGATCATAAGCTAGGTTATGCATCTATTACTAATAGATCCACAATCGGGGCAGTAAGAACAATTCGGGGGTGGAGTTAGACTCTAAAATTAGAGAGCCAAAGAAAAATTTTTAGAAGTTTGGGTAGGCCAACATAAAAAAAAAAAATAATACATCTAAATTGATTTTAAAAGATTTTATAGTTTAAGGGGCCAAATTTCTTATGTTTTTTTCCCGACAATTGTCATTTTATGTTTACTCTGTGATATTGAATTGATTTAAAATTAGGATAATTGTAGTAGATATCATATTTTTTGAAAATTTATGTTAGAAAATGTCATATTGACTTTTTAATTTAAATATTTGTCATTTTGGATTTGTTTTTACTTTTATGCCCTTTTTTATTTTGTTATGCGTTAATTTGTTAGGAAATCAAATTTTTAATGACTTTGTGTTTTCTTTTTTTATTAACTAGTTGAAAGTCCGCGCTTTGCTCAGGTTTATTGCTTTATCGTTGTATTATATAAATTGTATTTAGTATATTATTAATAAATTTATTAAAATAATATAAATTTTAATTAATCCTATCTAGTTAGGTTTTAATTAGAGTTTATAATTTAAACAAATTAAATATCATGTTTTGTTCCCTTCAAAAAAATAAAACTCTCTATAGTTCTATATTAATAAAGTATCACAATTCAAATCATTCAATATGAATAATATATAGGTAAATGGCATTTATAATTCAATTATTTAACATTAAAATATAATATAATATATTATTATTAAATATAAATCATAAATTATAAGAAACATTAAAGAAAAAATAAAACTTCCTACCATTAATATATAATAATCCCAAACAAAAAATATTTTAGTTTAATTTAATATATTCTTGTCTCAGTATTTTTGAAATCAAATTAAATGAAATTAAATTAAATGAAAAATAAAATAAATCAAATTAAAAGAATTTACATTTTAAATTTTTTTTCTCTCATTTTTTCAGCTTGCAATCTTATTATTTTTATACTAAAAACAAATCGATTAAAAAAAATATTAAAATTCAAATTATATTTATCTGCAATCTCCTATATGTATAAAATTGATAACTATATAAATGAATGGATAAATACAAATATGAATTAAATAAATATACCACAATTTCGGTGTTCACCTTTTTAATTTTAAAGATAAGCATTCTCTATATACATTTTAAATTCATCGTCCAATATCGATTGAAGATCTCTAGCAAGCAATCTGAGATGCCTTCACATGTTCCCGAGTGTTTGATACAATATAATTTACCAGGATGGTCTCTTTTTCTCTCAAACACTTCTTTGAAATCAAAGGTCCATCCTCTCATGAATTTGATGATGTCAAAAAGCAAATGAAATAACAAAACAACATTTTATAACACAAATATAATCCTCATTCCGTAAATATTTAAAATATTTTGTTGAATTACTCAAAGGGTGAAACGTCTGCATCATCCGTATGCTGCATTATCTGCATGTCAAAGCGATCAACAAACATAATTATTCCTAGTCAAATAATTTATAGAATTACTTAAAAATTAAATTTCAAAACAATAATCAATTCTTAAATAAATCATTCCAATAACAGCAAAATTTGACTGAGTTAATGTAATACAATTTATAGCCAAATAATAAAAGAAAGAATAAAGAACAAATGGTGGAATGCACACAACTCTAAAAAAACATGGATGATGTTGTTATTGACAAAGAAAAAACTCATTATTGTTAGATCAAATTACGTAAATAGAAATAAGGAAAAGAGAATAATTAGATCAAATTATATAAGGAAAAATAGATAGAAGAGAATTACCCGTTTAGAGAAAAAGGAAGGATGGTGATAGCATGACAATAGTAGAGGTAGGATAAGTGACCATAAAGGGAGATACTTTATAGAGAGAGTTGAGCGATATATGGAAAGAAAAAGAAAGATGGGTGGATTTGTGATCTCTTAAATTTAAAATTGAATATATTATTTTGTTGCAGATAATGTGTAGATTTTTACATTTAACATAATCTCTTAAATTCAAAATTTAATATGTTGTTGTGTTGTAGATAATGTGTAAAGAGGATTTATAATTATTTAATAATTTTATCCAATCAAATTACAGTAAAATAAAATAAAATTTAAAAGAAAATTCAAAAATTTATGAAAAAAGATAAATATGAATGTTGAACGTAGAGAGCATCTTGAACTTATTTTTTCTTCAAGATTATATATATATATAGATTTTCTACTTTAATTATTAGTGTTTTATTCTAGTTTAATATTCATTTCTTTTTTTTTCAATTTTTTCTTTGTTGTTATGTTTTTTATAACCAGATCTCATATTCTTTTTTCGTTTCTTCACTTTCTGCTAGCATTCTTGTTTTCTATCTCTATTCTTCTATTTTTCGTTTCTTCATTTTCAATAAGCTCTCATATTTTATTTTTCGTTTATATTCTGCAATTTTATTTTTGTATAAGCATATTAGCAACTTAATTTTTATCGAAAAACTGTCACCGCCAATGATGTTATTTATGCTTTGTGAAGACAAGCTAATACTTTCGATTCTATTTAGTTTGATAATGATATAGTGTGTATATATATACAGTATTAATTGATATAATATATACATACACCGTATTTACAGATATAATAAATATATATATATATATATATATATATATATATACACACCCTATTTACTGATACAGCATATATATGTACACCATATTTACTGATATAGTATATATATACAACATATTTATTTAGTTTAATCCAATGTATTAATTGGCGTATATATATTTATTATATATTTAATTGATTTTATAATATTTATTTATATATTATACACATTATATGTATCGTATTTACTGTCATTATTGCTGTCCTCATCGGTCATCGTCCTCATTATTGAATCACATAAGTTGTATAAAGATTTGCTCTTTTAAATTTCATGTTTCTTTGCTTTCTTTTTTTTTAGAATTCCTTTTTTTTTCAGCTTTTCTTTTTTTCGGTATTTTCTTTTTTTCTCCTATTTTTTAGTGTTTTCTTTTTTCAGTATCATGTGTTTGAGGTTACTTTGGGTATTTCTATTTTTTCTTTGACTGACATTTGCCTAATGGCCCCTTAAAATTATCCATTGTTGTCAGCTCATTATCAAGGTCCAAGTAGGTAGGCCCAAGTCACATAAACCCAAGGAAGAAAGAAAAGAAGACATATCTTAGGGGATCACTTGGGATAGTTCCAAATTTTGTAAATATTGGACAAACATAAGGTATTTAGTCTTTGTATAGGCTGACAATACTATACATTCTAGAATATTTCTTGCTTGGCATGCAATTTTATAATTTTGATAAATTGAAAGTGATTTCACTATAACTGTAACACCCCTACCCAGACTAAGCATAATGTAACGCTATTATACCAAAATTTTGGGTCTTAAATAGTATTATTTTACTAAGTTATGAATGGTATCATCTAAAAGGAAAATAATATTTTATTAGACTCGAAAAGGATGTCAACTATAATTAATAATTATGGATTTTATTTAGACTATATATGTTTATTCTTGATTAGTTTAATTTAAAATATGAATTTTTGATAATTAATTAATTTATTGGTGAGTAGTGTCATGAGGGTATAATTGGAATTTCACATGTGTAGAGACTGGGTTATTGAATATTATATGTAACTTATGGGGGTGTTAAGCATAAATAATAGGACTTATTGTAGTATCCAATAATGACCATTAGATAAGGAAAAACTTAACTAAACCTAAGTCATCCATTTGATAACTTAATGCGTAAGTTGTTGACTAACTGAATACATAATTTAACCTTTAAAGTTTAATAAAAAAACCTTATCATTGCCTGAATTTTAAAATCAACCTTGTGGTATCTTGAATTTCTCTTTTTATAATAATTTCATACCTCTTCGCGTTGGAAACAATAAATTTTGCTGGTTTTTGATTTTTATATGCAAAATATTGATTTAGTATGTAGTTAGCATAAGTTTTAAAATAATAATTTTCACATTTTTTAATGATTCAATAAGTGTTTAATCGATCTAATATTATAAGTTGAGGTGTTCAATATGTCGATTAAAATGCTTAATAGATGCAATTTTATAACTTTTAATATTTAATATATCAAAGTCAAAGTTGAGGATGCCACAAGGTTTTTCATGAAAAGTATAGGGGTCAATTTATATATTGAGCCATTGTTGACTAGTCAAAGATTCTAACACTTATAATTACCCAAATGCCACTACACATTTTTAAAAGGCCAAAATGTCGTTAATGAATGAATTGAAATCCTTAGATTATGATATCATAATTTAAACTCCATCTTTGGTGTTAGAAAAAAACTAAAGTGTCCCTAGATCATTCATAAAAAGCCCCTAAATGCTCTTGCATATTTTGAAATGGCTTAAAATACCATTAAAGGTGTTGCACAGTCATCTTCACCAATCAATATTTTCTCTCTCTCCTAACCTCAACATGGTCGAACCTCTTCCCTCTCCCTCTCTCTCTCTCTCACACACACATACACACACACACTTCTTTTCTTTTCTTCACACAAAATACTAAAATAAGTTGATTCTAAGGATTTCTACTACCTATTCTCAAGATTTCTACACCAAAGCTATGAAAAATTTTTAAGTTTCGAAAAGTTTTCTTACAAGTTTCTTATCTCCTTTGGCTGTGCATTTTGATTCTTAGATATGGATTTAGATGGTGGTTTAAGTATGTTTAGGACCTATTATCTTGGGCATTAGCATGCGTTTTAGTCCTTAATTGTTCTTTTTTCTCTTTTTATTTTGGTGGAGAAAATTTTTAAAAAAACCATGGAAAATAGATTATTAATGCATAAGTGATGCTTATGGAGCTAATTAATTAAGGTTAATGCATTCAATTTCATTTCCCCTCTTTTAATTTCATGAATTTCAATTAGGGTTTTTACCTCCTTTTTGATTTGATATGCAATTTGATTGAATTGAGTGAAATTGATGGTTGGAACATGTTAACTACTATAAAATTATATGAGAAAGACTACCTGTGAAATTAATTGATTTGATTATGAAAATCTCTATGTTGGTCGAACCATGCATGGTCCTATTCTTATGTTTTGTACTTGTTTTATGCAAATTGAGATTTGTATAAAGTTATAAAATGGTTATGGATTATTTATATACTATGGATATAAGTTAATTTTTTCAAATGAGTGTGAGACCCCTCTCAAGTGCCATGACAAAGATTCGAAGGACAACTAGACAAGCCCATTGGTCGATTTCTCATAAACCGACAAAGGAAACACGTTAAGGTTCCTTTTATTTGATTATGGTTCAGTTTAGCACTTAAGTGGTGGCATTGGCTCTTTAGAGCACTTTGACAGGTGTATGATGTGTTTATATAGATGCTTAATTTTTGTCCCGACCATATAACTCAGTGATGATAACTTCTTTTTATGATAAATTGAGCTTTAGACATTCGATGAATTTGATTCTTAGACTAATGATCCAAGTTTAAGAAATGTGACCCATCGGGCCATTTTCATGCTTTCTGGTTTCTAGGGGTTTCACATCAAAACAAGGCCTGGTGTAGATGCTTAATTTTTGCCCCAAAAATAGACTTGATGATGATAGGCTATATTGCTAAGAAGAGGAGGTTGAAGCATCCAAGGAACTTTATCATGAAGCAATGATTTGAGTCTTGAAAGTGCAACACTTAGCACCTTTTTTCACTTTTTTGGCAAAGCGGGACCCATAAGCGCATCTCAGGTTCACCCGGGATGAGCCCTGGTGTTCTATGGCATTCTATGCATCACCCTAACCAATTTCATGAAAATCAGGTCAGTTTGCTGGTAGGGTCCACAGTGGGCCCACTTGTGAGGTCCACTAGTGTCCCTTAAGGAGCCCATCAGTGGTGATGACATTTCTCATGATAAAACGAGTTTGGAATGTCTAATTGATTCGATTCTCAGGGTAAGAAATAGGATCTATTGGATCATTTTCACATTTTCGGGGTTCGTGCTGAAATAGGGTTTGAAAATAAGTCCTAGGTACACAAGGGATAAATTTTTGTGCCTTACATCGATGAACATACCATTCGGATCGATTTCGTGAAAAATTAAAAATTGACTCGTTTGTGGGATTCAATAGATGGGCCCATCAGTGGGGCCTACGTGTGGGGCTCATATGCCACGTGGGTAATGAATAATGCCAGAACACCCATTTGCCTATAAATTCATCTCTCACTCTAGGGTTAAGGGGTTGACATATTTTAGGTTAAGCTATTGCAAAGTTGAGAGAAAATCAATAACAAAAAACACAAAAATAACAAAATCAAATCATAAAACACAATCTAAAATCAATTTCTTCACAAAAATCTTAGGATTTTTATTAGTTTGTGAGTTTAGAAGTCTGATCATCATAAATTCAATAAGTTCTAAGAGCATATAACAGTTCCATATGTGAATCAAACACACAAACTTGGATCATCTTCAAAGATCAAGTGTTCTTAAGGTGTTCTTCATCAACTTCAAGAAAATCAATAATTTTTCTTCAAAACCAAATAAACTGAGAGTCTAAACTTCATCTCTTTTGTATTTTCATTTCATTTTGATGTTAAACTATCAAAAATTGAGTCATTTGTGAGAGAAATCTGCAAAAACTTAATTTCATAGAAATCTGCAGCTTTCTAGGTTGACTTGGCGCTAGCCACTCGCAAGTGGCGCATGCCACATGCTAATGGCACACACCACATGGAAATGGCGCATGCCACTTGAGCATAGAAATCTACAGATTTCTGATATTCTGACATTCTTGGTTTTTCTGACGTTTATGAACTCTAATTACCTTGTTATGGGACTAAAGTCACTTCCAGTGGTGTGAGAACATTAACTCAGAAGCCAAATAGCTTAAAAAAATATCAAATCGTGTCTAGATTTTGAGATTAAAGTGGGTTAAGGCTTAAGGGTCGAAAATCCATATTTGATCCTAGATAAGTATGTTAATGATTTTAGTTTTGTTTCTTGCAATAATTTGTGAATTTTGTTCATCTAACAAGATGAACATTGTCATCATGAGCTTGAAATAATATTAAAATTGTTATATTTTATTTTTACAAGCTTTTATTTATGCATATTTAATTAATATACTATAATATATTATTTATTGTTCATCTAACTTACTAACATCTCTAACGTTTCTGACATCAATTAATATTATGTCATTTTATTATTTTAATACTTTATTATTTATTTTATGATTATTTCTCAATTATTGAACTAATATTTGAATTTTAATGATTTTCAATTAATGTTTACATAAATCATGTTGTTTGAATGTTTGAATGTGTTATATTTGTTGAATATGTTTGCTGTAATTTCTGAGTTTAATGTTATATTTATCCATATGGTTTGTAATAATTTTATTAAGGATGATTTGTATTAATTAAATGAGAAATGGGAATTAATGGATAGAATGTATTTTAGGAGGGTTGTAATTCTTTTCTCCTCCCTCTTTCATTATGGATGTTTAATTTTCATGCTTGATGTATTATTTAGAATGTGATAATTTGCTTGAATAACATTATTTTCAAAATTGCAAAAAATATTTTACATCTGAATTTAATTTAATACCACAATTAATAAATAAACAAATATATGGACAATTAGAAAGCTGGTTTTGACCAGGCGGAATAGGTGCCTAACACCTTCCCATCTCCGTACCCAACTCCCGAACTCACTCTGGTTAAAACTAGATTATTTAATTCCAATGAATTAATTAATCTAAGAATTTTTCCTAATTTAGTAAAATAGTGTGGCGACTCCAACATTTTCAAAACCTTACCAAAGTAAGAAAATATTTTTCTGAGGATAAAAATGGGATTGGATAAAATAATTATTCTGAATTAAAATAAATCAAGCTCGTTTGATTTGGTTTACTCGAGTGACTCTTGAGAAAAACCATGACACGTTGCGTGGAAGCCACATCATCCTCACCCAGGAAACATCTCGGGTGCGCTTGTGTCACAACCCAAAACCGTAGGTCGAACCGGCACTAGGATCTAGGTAAGCTTAAGGTCCCCGAGGCCCGTAGTAAGCCTAAACTATGAAAATCCATTTCTATTATCATTTGACTAAGGAAATATTAAGCCCATATTATGACATTATTCACAAATTAATCAGAGTTAATATTTCTAACCCAGCCTTAATATTAAATACTGTTCACAGCTCGGGCCTATATCCATTTAATAAAAATACATTCTCATGTAAATATTTATTTGTCATAATATTATCAAACTATTCCTATCATATAGTCTCCAAATATTCAAAAAAAACACTCCATAATTTATTTATAATCACATGATAATTTCTTTTACAAAACCAAATATTAATTAAACATTCTAACTGCGGAGTTAAATAAAATATGCGAAAAACCACAAATATTAACAGATAATTCATACTAACATGTTCGAATCTCTGCGGAGAAGGAAGCAGAGTCTTATAAACCAACGATACTTTTATATCTTGAAAAATATTTATGGAAGGGGGGTAAGTTTCACTAAACTCAGTGAATAATAATAAATAATGCAAACGCACACATTCAGGCAGCATGCTTTCACAATAAATAAAATAGACATTCTTTCACAAGCACATGACACAACATCAGCATCTTCAAACAAATCACATTCAAATATTCACAACATGTGAAAATCGGTCAGTGAAGTCACAAATCCACCTATTGGCCCCCGGCCAATTTTCATTATAATAATATATATATATATAACGGGGAGCCGATCCCCCATATCGGGCCCACTGACCCATAGTGACACACGTTGTCCCAATTTCCACCTAGATACAATGCACATTATTTTCACATCG